>JBBHAA010004057.1:0-47830 GCA_037953035.1 Aquarana catesbeiana | reverse complement strand
TCAACTATTGCAGAAGTCATTCTATCAGCAGCTCTTCTTCCTCTCCTGGAGATCCGGCTCTATTTACATTACAGCTTAGAAGGGGGAGCGCGGGAAACGAGCTGCTGGGAGAGTGGGGAGCCGGGGGTGTGGAGTTCCTGAGTAACTGCTGGGAGTGGGGAGCCGGGGGTGTGGAGTTCCTGAGTAACTGCTGGGAGGGGGGAGCCGGGGGGGGGGAGTTCCTGAGTAACTGCTGGGAGGGGGGAGCCGGGGGTGTGGAGTTCCTGAGTAACTGCTGGGAGAGTGGGGAGCCGGGGGTGTGGAGTTCCTGAGTAACTGCTGGGAGTGGGGAGCCGGGGGTGTGGAGTTCCTGAGTAACTGCTGGGAGTGGGGAGCCGGGGGTGTGGAGTTCCTGAGTAACTGCTGGGAGGGGGGAGCCGGGGGTGTGGAGTTCCTGAGTAACTGCTGGGAGAGTGGGGAGCCGGGGGTGTGGAGTTCCTGAGTAACTGCTGGGAGAGTGGGGAGCCGGGGGTGTGGAGTTCCTGAGTAACTGCTGGGAGGGGGGAGCCGGGGGTGTGGAGTTCCTGAGTAACTGCTGGGAGTGGGGAGCCGGGGGTGTGGAGTTCCTGAGTAACTGCTGGGAGAGTGGGGAGCCGGGGGTGTGGAGTTCCTGAGTAACTGCTGGGAGTGGGGAGCCGGGGGTGTGGAGTTCCTGAGTAACTGCTGGGAGGGGGGAGCCGGGGGTGTGGAGTTCCTGAGTAACTGCTGGGAGAGTGGGGAGCCGGGGGTGTGGAGTTCCTGAGTAGCTGCTGGGAGGGGGGAGCCGGGGGTGTGGAGTTCCTGAGTAACTGCTGGGAGAGTGGGGAGCCGGGGGTGCGGAGTTCCTGAGTAACTGCTGGGAGGGGGGAGCCGGGGGTGTGGAGTTCCTGAGTAACTGCTGGGAGGGGGGAGCCGGGGGTGTGGAGTTCCTGAGTAACTGCTGGGAGTGGGGAGCTGGGGGTGCAGAGTTGCTATGTCACAGCTGGGAGGGGGGAGCAGGGGGGTTCTGATCTACTGTATAATACTCCAACCCTCTTCTCTTCTGGTGGGGCTGTACGGTTGTTCTGGTACAACAATGTCTGTTGTTGGCTGAAGCTTCTGGACCAAGTTATCTGCTGGTCTAAGTTAAGTATGGTCAGCACGGTGGCTGAGTGGTCAGCACCTCCTCCTGGCAGCACCGGGGTCATCGATTTTGAATCCCAACCACAACATTACCTGCATGGAGTTTGCATGTTCTCCCTGTGCCTGTGTGGGTTTCCTCCGGGTATTCTGGTTTCCTCCCACACTACAATGACTTGCTGGTAAGTAGGGTTACATCGATATCAGTGCCGATAGCGAGTATTTGCCCGAGTGCTTCACCTGATACCTTTGCATCCCGGAAGTCAGTGGGCGGGTGGAGTGGGTGGGAGAAGGCGGAGCTTGGGTCCTAGCACAGTGAGAGTCCTTGCAGTGGAGGAAGGTAAGCTTATGGGGCAGAGGTGTGGGTCGCAGCCGCACGCTATCCATCGGTGTCTGGTGATTGGAGGAGGCGGTGTCTGGTGATTGGAGGAGGCGGTGTCTGGTGATTGGGGGAGGCGGTGTCTGGTGATTGGAGGAGGAGGCGGTGTCTGGTGATTGGAGGAGGAGGCGGTGTCTGGTGATTGGAGGAGGCGGCGGTGTCTGGTGATTGGAGGAGGAGGCGGTGTCTGGTGATGATCTCATAGTGATTGGTATTTCAGGGACATGGTCACCAGTAACAACGGTCCGGAGTTTGTGAAGGAGGCGATGAAGCTGCCGGGATTCCCGGACGCCCTGAAGTTGTGCAGACGGCTGCTAGAGGCCGACCTCCAACAATCTGCGGGTAAATACTAATGTTACTTCTAACCTTTTGCCCCGGAGTATTCGGAGGGGGACACCTCTGATTGGCGTTCATTGCTCGTTGTACATAAAACTGACCTCTGGGGTCCCGCCCACTTTTCATTCCTAGATCCCCTCCCCCGATGCTCAATAAAATCGCCATGAAGTATTTCTAATCCATGCCTTATGCCGTGTACACACGACCGGTTTTTCCGACGGAATTCCGCTCAAGCTGTCTTGCCTACACACGATCACACCGAAGTCCGACCGTCCAGAACGCGGTGACGTACAACACGTACGACGGGACTAGAAAAAAGAAGTTCAAGAGCCAGTAGCCAATAGCGTCCGTCTCGTACTTGCTTCAGAGCATGAGTCGTTTTTGGTCCGTCGGAACAGCATACAGACGATCGGTTTTCCCGAGTGGAATTGGTTCCGTTGGAAATATTTAGAACATCTTCCATTTCTAGGTCCGTCAGAATTAAAAAAAAAATGTCCAATGAGGCCCACACCCACGATCGGAATAGACGATGAAAAGCATTTTCTTTCCTTGGGCCCCTTTCACACTTCAACAACTTCTAATTCACACGATGTCACTGCAATTTTACCGTGATTTTTGATGCGATTTCAGGGAATTGCTGTGTACACTTGGTCTATGGACCTCGACTCGCATCAAAGTAGCGCAGGGACTACTTAGAAGTCGGTGGGACTTGAAGTTGCACAGATATGAACGATTGGAAATCATGGGGGGGGGCGGTACAACTTGTAATGCGACTTTGCAGTCCCTAGTCACAGGACAAGTCGCACAAGTGTGAAAGCACCACACAGTGCACAAAAACACTGGCTAGGCACACATGTAACGCTTTGATCGCCCTAAATGTTTAACCCCTTCCCAGCCAGTGTCATTAGTACAGTGACAGTGTATATTTTTAGCACTAATCACTGTATTGGTGTCACTGGTTCCCAAAAAAGTGTCAGTTAGTGTCAGATTGTCTGCTGCAATGTCGCAGTCCCTCTAAGTGACTGATCATCACCATTACTAGTAAAAAAAAAAAAAAAAGTCCACAAAACTATCCCAAAGTTTATAGATGTGATAACATTTGCACAAACCAATCAATATACGCTAATTGGGACAAAACATGTAGCAGAATACATCGTGGCTTAAATTTATGAAGACATTTTTTATATTTTTTTTATTTTATTGGATGTTTTATAGTATAGTAAAAAAAAATATTGTGTGGTGTTTTTTTTTTTTTTGTTTTATTTTTTTTCCTCAAAATTGTTGGTCTTTTTTTTTTTTTAGTTTTATAGAGTAAAAATAAACTGAGGTGATTAAATTACCACCAAAGGAAAGTTCTGGGAAAAAAAAGACATAAATGTTATTTGTGCGCAGTGTCACTTAAAGTAACGCCGCGCCGTATTGCAAATATTAGCGTTGTCATTGGGGAAAATCTTCCGAAAGTCAAGTGGTTAAAGACAAGAAAACTGCCGCCCACCACCCTGTGTGCTTCTTTTCTTTCCTGCAAATCCATCTGTGTGAGCTCCGCCCCTCCACACAGCAGACACACCCACTGTCCGGAAATTTTTTTATTTTATTTTTTTTTATTTTTTTGTTTCATAACTAAGTAGAAGATTTTTTTTTTTTTTTTTTTTTTTTTTTCGTTTTATATAATACGAAACGCAGTGGTGATCAAATGCCACCAAAATAAATCTTTTTTTTTTTTTGTGTGTGTGAAAAAAATGATATAAATGTAATTTGTGTACAGCGTCTCATGACCGCGCAATTGTCAGTTAAAGTAGCGCAGTGGTGAATAGCAAAAAATGGCCTGGTCCAGAAGGGGACAAAATCTTCCGGTGGTTAAATAAAACGTCATGGCTGCCATTGACTGATATAACTGGCACATCTGACGGCATGCTTGTCCCCGGGTCGGAGCTCAGGAAGTCCTGCAGTCCGGGGACCAGAATGACGCACCGTGTATCTTCAGGGGACAGTCGGCAGTTTGTGATTTGTGTTTTCTCCATCTCATGGATTCTTCTCTCCCCACAGAGGTGGATCCGCAGTATCCTGAGGTCGTGTTTCTAGGAACCGGTTCTGCTGTACCCATGAAAAGCCGCAATGTCAGCTCTACTCTGGTGCATGTCAGGTGTGTGTTCTGCTGACCACTGCCCTCCTTCTACCCTGCTACCTTTTCTGCCCACTACCTTCCTCCTGTGTTACCACCATCCTGCCCACTACCCTCCTCCTGTGTTACCACCATCCTGCCCACTACCCTCCTCCTGTGTTACTACCATCCTGCCCACTACCCTCCTCCTGTGTTACCACCATTCTGCCCACTACCCTCCTCCTGTGTTACCACCATCCTGCCCACTACCCTCCTCCTGTGTTACCACCATCCTGCCCACTACCCTCCTCCTGTGTTACCACCATCCTGCCCACTACCCTCCTCCTGTGTTACCACCATCCTGCCCACTACCCTCCTCCTGTGTTACCACCATCCTGCCCACTACCCTCCTCCTGTGTTACCACCATCCTGCCCACTACCCTCCTCCTGTGTTACCACCATCCTGCCCACTACCCTCCTCCTGTGTTACCACCATCCTGCCCACTACCCTCCTCCTGTGTTACCACCATCCTGCCCACTACCCTCCTCCTGTGTTACCACCATTCTGCCCACTACCCTCCTCCTGTGTTACCACCATTCTGCCCACTACCCTCCTCCTGTGTTACCACCATCCTGCCCACTACCCTCCTCCTGTGTTACCACCATCCTGCCCACTACCCTCCTCCTGTGTTACCACCATCCTGCCCACTGCCTTCCTCCTGTGTTACCACCATTCTGCCCAATGCCTTTTTCCTGGTTGCCACCTGTTCAACCCACTGCCCCCTTCTGCCCGACACCATTCTGCCCACTGCTATCCTTCTCTGCCTCCTGTACTGCCCTCTACGCTTTTCCTGCCCTGCTACCAATTCTACCCACTGCCTTTTTCCCTGCTACCTATTCTTCTCTGTCCTTTTTCTGCCCTGCTACCAATTCTACCCACTGCCTCCTCCTTGCTTGCTACCTATTCTTCCCTCTGCCCTTTTCCTACCCTGATACCTATTTTGCCCTGCTACTGATTATACCCACTGCCCTTCTTCTTCCCTGCTACCTGTTCTTCTCTTTGCTTGCCCTGCTACCAATTCTGCCCACTGTCCTCTTCCTTCCCTGCTACCTGTTTTTTCCCTTTGCCCTGCTACCAATTGTACCCACTTGCCCTCCTTCTGCCCTGTTACCTATTCTTCCCTCTGCCCTTTTCTTGCCCCACTAGCGATTCTACTCAATGCCCTGCCCACTGCCCTCCTTCTTCCCTGCTACATGCTCTTCCCTTTGCTTGCCCTGCTTCCAATTCTACCCTGCTACCTTTTCTGCCCACTACCTTCCTCCTGCTGTACCACCATTCTGCCCAATGTCTATTTCCTGGTTGCCACCAGTTCATCCCACTGCCCCCTTATGGGACCCAACAAAGGGGGTCCAACCTGCTACTAGCAAGGGGGACCTAATAAAGGGGGTCCAACCCACTACTAGCAAGGAGGACCTAATAAAGGGGGTCCAACCCGCTACTAGCAAGGGGCACCTAATAAAGGGGGTCCAACCTGCTACTAGCAAGGGGGACCTAATAAAGGGGGTCCAACCCACTACTAGCAAGGGGGACCTAATAAAGGGGGTCAAACCCACTACTAGCAAGGGGGACCTAATAAAGGGGGTCAAACCCACTACTAGCAAGGGGGACCTAATAAAGGGGGTCCAACCTGCTACTAGCAAGGGGGACCTAATAAAGGGGGTCAAACCCACTACTAGCAAGGGGGACCTAATAAAGGGGGTCCAACCCGCTACTAGCAAGGGGCACCTAATAAAGGGGGTCCAACCTGCTACTAGCAAGGGGGACCTAATAAAGGGGGTCCAACCCACTACTAGCAAGGGGGACCTAATAAAGGGGGTCAAACCCACTACTAGCAAGGGGGACCTAATAAAGGGGGTCCAACCTGCTACTAGCAAGGGGGACCTAATAAAGGGGGTCAAACCCACTACTAGCAAGGGGGACCTAATAAAGGGGGTCCAACCCGCTACTAGCAAGGGGGACCTAATAAAGGGGGTCCAACCTGCTACTAGCAAGGGGGACCTAATAAAGGGGGTCCAACCTGCTACTAGCAAGGGGGACCTAATAAAGGGGGTCCAACCCGCTACTAGCAAGGGGGACCTAATAAAGGGGGTCCAACCCGCTACTAGCAAGGGGGACCTAATAAAGGGGGTCCAACCCGCTACTAGCAAGGAGGACCTAATAAAGGGGGTCCAACCCGCTACTAGCAAGGGGGACCTAATAAAGTGGGGGCCGGTCAGTTTATAATCCTGATGTTTGATTGGTTTGGACATTCGATTGTAAGCTCCTGTGGTGCAGAAACTGATGTGCCTGGCTCCGTGTTTTTGTACAGCACTATGGAATATGTTGGCGCTGATTCCTGGAAAGGTCCTGTGATATATAGGGACTAATTTTTTTGCTTTTCCCTCCTCAGTCCCTCCCGAGTGTTATTACTGGATTGTGGAGAGGGGACGTTCGGCCAGCTGTACCGGCACTACGGTGATGAGGTGGACGACGTTCTGTGCCAGTTGTCTGCAGTGTTTGTGTCCCACATTCACGCCGACCATCACACGGTAAGTTCTGCGGGGTCGGTGCGGCTTCTATGGGCGGTCGGTTATAAACATCGGCAAAACGGACTTCTTCATAAAAAAGGAATCCCATTACAGCACCCATTATTTTATTTTTATTTTTTATTTTCTAGTGTTTTTAGGCTCCATTGATGTTGCAGATCTCATCCAACTGAGCAGCTTCCCGAGTACAGGAGAGAGCCGAGCCTGCAGAAACAGAGGGGTTGATTTATTAAAGACTTTGCACCTTGCAAGTGTAGTGGCTCCAGAGCTTAGTAAATATTCTTCGTAAAGTGAAGCATCACTTGGCGAAGAATACCCAATCACATTCAAGGAAAATTTTAAAAAATGGCATTTTTGCTTGCACATGATTTGGATGGTGGAAGTCAGCAGAGCTTCAGCTCATTTACTAAGCTCTGGAGCAACTGCAAAGTGCTCAGTCTAATCTGCCTTTAGTAAATCAACTGCTTATTATTATTATTATTATTATTATTATTATTATTATTCTTATATACGGCTCAGGTACACACTGGCAGCCTTTAGGTGACATCGATCGCATCTCTCTGTAGTGTCGAGCTTATTCAGAAGGATTTAGTACATAGGATGAGCAGAGGACTGGTTAGTGTTTGTAATTATAGTCCTTAAAGAGGTTGTTAACCCCCTTGGTGTTGCTACCATCCTCTCTCTTATAATAAATGATCTGCCCCACTCTATGCATCTTCTAAAAAATATCCGCCGATAAATACCTTACTCTATAGCGCCGCTCAGCGTTCACTTGTTTGGCCGTCTCTCGAGAGGGCGGAGCTGAGAAACCCCCGCTGATGTCAGCCAGGAGTAGGAGGAGAGAGACGGCCGGTCACATGACCGCTGAGTGGCTCTATAGAATAAGGTATTTATCGGTGGATTTTTGAGAAAATGCATACAGTGAAGCACATCATTTATTATAATGGAGGATTGTAAAAACAAATTGATCTCCTGATGCCAGCAGGAAGGGGAGGGGGAGAGGATACAAGAGCAGGGCTGCGGATGATGGAGGCACATAAACTGACCACAGTGTCAGGGCTCAGCAGCCATGATATACTGTGGTCAGCTTACGGGAGGGGGGGGTGGGCAGAGCCAGGCAGGATCAGCCAGGATCAGCCAGGTATGTTATATGGGTGCAGCGTTGCATGACCGCGCAATTGTTATTGAAAGTGTGGCAGCGCTGAAAGTTGGCCTGGGCAGGAAGGGGGTAAAAGTGCCCGGTATTGAAGGGGTTAAAGAGGACCTGTACTATAGAAGCTGTGCCCAGGAAATGTCTAGCAGAGGACACAGAACCTGTATTCATTGTGGTCAACCTACAGCTAATGATTTCCCCATTACTGAGACTTACCATGTCTTGTTCTTGTGTCTCAGTGAGGTGGTCGCCACCCTAGTAGAGGGAGGGCTTTTCTTTCTCATGTCAGAGTTACCCCCACTATAACTGGTGGTCTGGTAATTGATGGAGGAATGGTAGATGAAGCACAGATCTACAGAATGGATGAAGCGGGGAGATCCTTGCGCTGCCCATCCTCAAGTACAGCTTCCTCACCAGAAAGGAGAACCGTGAGCAGCACAGCAAAGACTTCACCAAATCTCACTCCAGATCTGGTGAGACTAGCAATCAGAAGAAGCAGTGCCTTAGAGAGCTTGTAAACCTCTAAAAAAAAATCCCCCCCCCCCCCCAAAAAACAAACCTGCAAGACAAAGGCATAATGAGCTAGTATACATCGCATACAAACTCATTATGAATTACTTGCATTTAAAATGAAGCTGTTGTGGTCCCCGCACACCGCTGTCACGGCCGACATCTTTCCCGGAGCTTCTTCCGGGTTTGCGGGCTCCGTCGCGCATGCGCATGGGAGCTGCCGTTCACGGCATGGGCCTGGGAGGAACGGCACCCATGGGGAGTTCCTTCACAGCGCATGCACCAGTGATGTCATGCACTGGAAATATCTCCGAAACTGTACAGGTTTAGGGAGATCTTTTCAATACCTATAAGTATATTCCTTATTATAGGCTTACCTATGGGTAAAAGTTTACTTCCTCTTCAGGTGATCTCAGATATACAGCTATGAGGATACAGAATGGGCGTGGCTTGGCATAGGAAGTGCACAGATATTTTTCAGGAAGAATTCCAGACAAAAGTTTAGTTATTTTCCAGAGCTACTGTAACATTTCTAGACATTCCCTCCCTATAGGAGAGCAAATCTTTACTTCTTGAGTCCACTTTAGGTTATTGTGTGTTACATTTTGTCTCTATTCAGGGCCTCCTCCGTGTCCTGTATGAAAGAGAGCGAGCGCTGGTAAGTATATCCATAAAACCGCCATATTTGATGTCCCCTTCTCTATATTGGAGCTTTTATCTTCATGTCTTCTTGCAGAGTTCACGTGGAAAGCCATTCAGTCCTGTATTCCTAGTAGGTCCCACTATTCTAATGACCTGGCTCAATCAGTTCCATGACCACTGCCAGGATTTTCTATACAATATCAGGTAAGTGACACAACGCCAACAGCCATTTTGAAGTAGGCCATCCCCAGACTTGGCTGTTGTGGTGAATCTAAACGTCTTCTCTTGTAACAAGCCTAAGTTTTTAAAAGAGAAGTTTTGATTTTAGAAAATATATATATATATATATTACTCGCCTAGCTGGATTGCCGCATTGATCTGATGCTGCATCTGTCTCCTTCCGTTTCCTAAAACTGAGAACTGAGTGATCAAAGACTGCTGATCGCTCAGTTCTCTGTGTTTTGGTGAGCAGAGAGCCGGCGACTGTCGATTTGAAACCAAAACATAAGTTCAGAAATGAAGTTCTGTGTAATAAAATGAAAGGACTCCGGGAAAAAGTATTGAACCCGCTAAATGAAATGTATTTAATATTTGGTACGAAATCCTTTGTTGGTAATGACGGCTTCTAGACACCTCCTGTATGGAGGAACGAGGCGCATGCGTTGCTCAGGTGTGATTTTGGTCTTCAGATCTTAAAGGTTCCGTGGGCCTCTTCTATGAACTCTGATCTTTAGTTTTTTCCATAGACTTTCTATTGGATACAAGTCATGTGATTGGCTGAGCCATTCTAACAGCTTTATTTTCTTTCTCTTTGGCTTTGTGTTTGGGATCATTGTCCTCCTGGGATGTCCTCCTGGGATGTCCTCCTGGGATGTCCTCTTGGGATGTTCTCTTGGGATGTTCTCTTGGGATGTTCTCTTGGGATGTCCTCCTGGGATGTCCTCTTGGGATGTTCTCTTGGGATGTTCTCTTGGGATGTTCTCTTGGGATGTCCTCTTGGGATGTCCTCCTGGGATGTCCTCCTGGGATGTTCTCCTGGGATGTTCTCTTGGGATGTCCTCTTGGGATGTCCTCTTGGGATGTCCTCTTGGGATGTCCTCTTGGGATGTCCTCTTGGGATGTCCTCCTGGGATGTCCTCTTGGGATGTCCTCCTGGGATGTCCTCCCTCGTTTCATCTTCATCATCCTAGTAGATGGCAGCAGATTTTTATCACCATTCATCCTTCCTTCAATGATATGAAGTTTGCCAGTACCATATGCTGAAAAACAGCCCCGCCCACACCATGATGTTCACACCTCCAAACCTCACTGTTGGTATGGGGGGGGTGTTTTTGGGGTGATGTGACCTCCAAACATGGGGTGCATTATGACATCCAAAGAGTTCCATTTAGGCCTCATCTGACCAGACTGTCTTCTCCCCGTGTTTCACAGGCTTGTCTAAATATTGTGCAGCAAACTTTAGCCGAGCTTCACCAAGCTGCTTCTTCATCAAAGGAGTGATGTGTGGTGAGCGGTCATACAGGCCATGACGGGGGAGGGCATTACTTATTGTGTACCTGCTAATTCCAGGTCTTTCTGAAGCTCTCCACAAGTGGTCCCTGGCTCTTGGACAATTCTTCTGATAATTCTTTTCACTCCTCTGTCAGAAATCTTGTGAGGAGCACCTGGCCATGGCCGGTTTATGGTGAAATGATGTTCTTTCCACTTCCGGATTATGGCCCCAACAGTGCTCACTGGAACATTCAGAAGTTTAGAAATCTTTCTGTAACCAATGCCATCCGTATGTTTTCCAACAATGAGGTTGCAAAGGTCTTCCAAGAGCTCTTTGCTTTTAGCCATCATGAGATGTTTCTTGTGTGACACCTTTTTATAGGCCGTCAGGTGAGACTGAACCAGCTGATATTAATTTGCACAGACAAGGGGCAGGATTGCTTTCTAATTACTGATAAATTTCAGCTGCTGTCTTGGCTTCCCATGCCTTTCTGCACCTCCCTTTTTCCCTGTGTCCTTCCATTTTATTACACAGAACTTCATTTCTGAACGGATTTGTTTTGGTGTCTTTGTATGTATTGGATGGATTGTTACGGACACGTGGGGAACATTTCATGTCAATATCACCTTTACCAATAGATTTACCTAGAAAAATGGTGACGTGTTACACTAACAGACTTCATACGCTTTTGTATTCAATTTTATCATTTATTACATGTAATGTTGATTTCATCGCTTGTGCCCTTGGAATTCTTGAATTGTGTACTCAGATGATGTGTGATATACAGTGCCTTGAAATTTCCAACATTTTGTCATGTTACAACCAAAAACATAAATGTATTTTATTGGGATTTTATGTGATAGACCAACACAAAGTGTCACATAATTGTGAAGTGGAAGGAAAATTATAAATGATACAAATAAATATGTGAAAAGTGTGTGTGTGTGTGTGTGTGTGTGTGTGTGTGTGTGTGTGTGTGTGGGGGGGGGGGGGGGGGGGGCATTTGTATTCAGCCCCCTTTACTCTGATACCCCTAACTAAAATCTAGTGGAACCAATTGCCTTCAGAAGTCACCTAATTAGTAAATAGAGTCCACCTGTGTGTCATTTAATCTCAGTATAAATACAGCTGTTCTGTGAAGCCCTCAGAGGTTTGTTAGAGAACCTTAGTGAACAAACAGCATCATGAAGGCCAAGGAACACACCAGACAGGTTGGGGATAAAGTTGTGGAGAAGTATAAAGCAGGGTTAGGTTATAAAAAAAAAAATCTCCCAAGCTTTGAAGATCTCACGGAGCTCTGTTCAATCCATCATCAGAAAATGGAAAGAGTATGGCACAACTGCAAACCTACCAAGACATGGCCGTCCACCTAAACTGACCGGCCGGGCAAGGAGAGCATTCATCAGAGAAGAGCCAAGAGGTCCATGGTAACTCTGGAGGAGCTGCAGAGATCCACAGCTCAGGTGGGAGAATCTGTCCACAGGACAACTATTAGTCGTGTTCTCCACAAATCTGCCCTTTATGGAAGAGTGACAAGAAGAAAGACATTGGTGAAAGAAAGTCATAAGAAGTCCTGTTTGTAGTTTGTGAGAAGCCATGTGGAGGACACAGCAAACATGTGGAAGAAGGTGATCTGGTCAGAGGAGACCAAAATTCAACTTTATGGCCTAAAAGTAAAACGCTATGTGTGGGGAAAACTAACACTGCACATCACCCTGAACACACCATCCCCACCGTGAAACATGGTGGTGGCAGCATCAAGTGGTGGGCATGGTTTTCTTCAGCAGGGACAGGGAAGCTGGTCAGAGTTGATGGGAAGATGGATGGAGACAAATACAGGACAATCTTGAGACTTGAAGACTTGAGACCGGGGCGGAGGTTCACCTTCCAGCAGGACAACGACCCGAAACATCCAGCCAGAGCTACAATGGAATGGTTTAGATCAAAGCATATTCATGTGTTAGAATGGCCCAGTCACAGTCCAGACCTAAATCACATTGAGAATCTGTGGCAAGACTTGAAAATTGCTGTTCACAGACGCTCTCCATCCAATCTGACAGAGCTTGAGATATTTTACAAAGAAGAATGGGCAGAAATGTCCTCTCTAGATGTGCAAAGCTGGTAGAGACATCCCCAAAAAGACTTGTAGAGAAAGGGGGTTCTACAAAGTATTGACTCCGGGGGGCGCCATACAAATGCCCCTCCCCCACACTTTTCACATATTTATTTGTATCATTTTCCTTCCACTTCACAATTATGTGACACTTTGTGTTGGTCTATCACATAAAATCCCAATAAAATACATTTATGTTTTTGGTTGTAACAAAATGTGGGGAATTTCAAAGGGTATGAATACTTTTTCAAGGCACTGTATGGGTTAACATACCCCATCAACATTTGTACTGTAGATTATTCAAAAATAAACAGAACATTAAAAAAAATCATCTCCGTGTTTTGAGACTCTCCTATATATATATGTTGTGTTGCAGCTTTATCCCATCAAGAAGCTTAATAGAAGGTGTAGAGGTAGACTGTCCTAAGGCCAGAAGCCTCATCTCCTCCCTGCTGGAGAAGTACCAGCTGGATAAGGTAAGGAACAAACTATGGATGGAAGAAATAAAAAAAATCAAAGAAACGTCAGCATACCGACCTTCTGATATGTAACATTGGAGCTGCGTGTCACCAAAACAAGGCAAATCAGAAAGCCTCGGGTCCCTTTTCTATCAGAAATGAATTCTTTATGGACCTTGCTTTGTACACTGGTGGGCAGTCATGTTGGAACAGGAAGGGGCCGTCCCCAAACTCCTCCCACAAAGTTGGGAGCATGAAATTGTCCAAAATGTCTTGGTATGCCGACGTCTTAAGAGTTCCCTTCACTGGAACTAAGGGGCCAAACCCAACCCCTGAAAAACAACCCCCCACACCATAATCCCCCCTCCCCCCACACCATAATCCCCCCCCAACACCATAATCCCCCCTCCACCAAATGTTTTGGACCAGTGCACAAAGCAAGGTCCATAAAGACATGGATGAGCGATTTTTGGGTGGAGGAAACTTGACTGGCCTGCACAGAGTCCTGACCTCAACCCCATAGAACACCTTTGGGATGAATTAGAGCGGAGACTGCGAGCCAGGCCTTCTCATCCAACATCAGTGCCTGACCTTACAAATGCTCTTCTGGAAGAATGGTCAAACATTCCCATAGACACACTCCTAAACCTAAGAGCCCTTGCACACTGGGGCGGCGTCGGTGGTAAAACGCCGCTATTATTATTAGCGGCGTTTTACCGTCGGTATGCGGTCGCTAGTGGGGCGGTTTTACCCCCCGCTAGCGGCCGAGAAAGGGTTAAATACCACCGCAAAGCGCCTCTGCAGAGGCGCATTGCCGGCGGTATAGCCGCGCCGTCCCATTGATTTCAATGGGCAGGAGCGGTAAAGGAGCGGTATACACTCCGCTCCTTCACCGCTCCGAAGATGCTGCTGGCAGGACTTTTTTTACCGTCCTGCCAGCGCATCGCTCCCTCGGGGCTTTCACACTGGATACACAGCAGCGGCACTTTCGGGGCGGTTTGCAGGCGCTATTATTAGCGCAATAGCGCCTGCAAACCGCCCCAGTGTGCAAGGGCTCTTATGGACGGCCTTCCCAGAAGAGGTGAAGCTGTTATAGCTGCAAAGGGCGGAGCCAACTCAATATTGAACCCTCCGGACTAAGACTGGGATGTCATTAAAGGTCATGTGTGTGTAAAGGCAGGCGTCCAATACTTTTGACAATGTTGTGTAGTTAAACAGATAAATGGTATCAGTGGAAACCTTATCTGAGAGACAGAAATTGCTCGTTACCCCTAGCAACCTCTGGAGGAACCCTAGCGTTCAGTGAAACCCTGGTTGAGAAACTCTGCTCTATGCAACCACGTAATGGACCAGAACTGCAGATCAGGTGTGCCAGTATAGAAAATGACGGATTTGCTTCTGTTATCACCTCCTTGTCTAGGATTTTGGTGCAGCCCAATAAAACGTTCTTTCTCAATCTTCTTACCATGGATGAACCTTTTGGAATAATTGTCAGGTTCAGAGGAACCCCCTACAAAGCTGAACTCTCTATCCTTCAGTGAGGACACATTGTCCTTTACATTTGTTGACAGTGAGGTGAGGGGCCCGTCATTTCCTTGCCATGGTGGTCACAATGTTACTCTAATAGACAACTAAAAAAGATGGCATTCAACTGGTCCTGGCAAATGGCGTTGTCCCCGGAACTATGTGTCCGGCTCCATCACATGGAAGGTCAGTCACAGCCCAAGGGGACTCCTACCAACCTCTGGAGGAACCTTGGTTAAGAAATGCCAGTATAGAGTGTAGGTGGACCCGTCTTGTGATGTCAGCACTTAGTGATCCACTTCATCTAAATTGATGGCCAATTTAATAGTGGCCTAATCCCCCCCCATCCCACCTTCTGCCCAGCCTGACCACCTATAAATACGGTGAAAGACCTGATAGGAGCCGGATTTCTCTATAGACTCTCAGATACCTAGAAGAAGAACCATATAAAATAATACATATGGGTAAGGTATTCCTTAACCCTTTGCCTACCGGGCACTTTCACCCCTTCCTGCCCAAGTCAGCTTTCAGCACTGTCGCACTTTTGAATGACGATTTATTATCTTTTTTTTTTCCACACAAGTAGCTTTCTTTTGGTGGTATTTAATCACCACTGGGGGGTTTATTTTTTTTTTTTTGATAATGAGTACAGACCAAAGTTTTGAAAAAACAAAACTTTTTTCATAGTTTTGTTAAAATTTTTTGCAAACCGGTAATTTTTCTCCTTCACTGATATGCTGCACTGATGGGGCGGTATTGATGGGCACTGATGAGGCTGCACTGATGAGGCGGTATTGATGGGCACTGATATGCTGCACTGATGAGGCGGTATTGATGGGCACTGATGAGGCTGCACTGATGGGGAGGTATTGATGGGCACTGATGAGGCTGCACTGATGGGGCGGTATTGATGGGCACTGATGATGCTGCACTGATGAGGTGGTATTGATGGGCACTGATATGCTGCACTGATGAGGCGGTATTGATGGGCACTGATGAGGCTGCACTGATGAGGCGGTATTGATGGGCACTGATGAGGCTGCACTGATGAGGCGGTATTGATGGGCACTGATGAGGCTACACTGATGGGGCGGTATTGATAGGCACTGATGAGGCTGCACTGATGAGGTGGTATTGATGGGCACTGATGAGGCTGCACTAATGAGGTGGTATTGATGGGCACTGATGAGGCTGCACTGATGAGGTGGTATTGATGGGCACTGATGAGGGTGGTATTGATGGGCACTGATGAGGCTACACTGATGGGGCGGTATTGATGGCACTGATGAGGCTGCACTGATGAGGTGGTATTGATGGGCACTGATGAGGCTGCACTAATGAGGTGGTATTGATGGGCACTGATGAGGCTGCACTGATGAGGTGGTATTGATGGGCACTGATGAGGCTGCACTGATGAGGCGGTATTGATGGGCACTGATGAGGCTGCACTGATGAGGCGGTATTGATGGGCACTGATGAGGCTACACTGATGGGGCGGTATTGATGGGCACTGATGAGGCTGCACTAATGAGGTGGTATTGATGGGCACTGATGAGGCTGCACTGATGAGGTGGTATTGATGGGCACTGATGAGGCTGCACTAATGAGGGTGGTATTGATGGGCACTGATGAGGCTGCACTGATGAGGTGGTAGTGATGGGCACTGATGAGGCTGCACTGATGAGGTGGTATTGATGGCACTGATGAGGCTGCACTAATGAGGTGGTATTGATGGGCACTGATGAGGCTGCACTGATGAGGTGGTATTGATGGGCACTGATGAGGCTGCACTAATGAGGTGGTATTGATGGGCACTGATGAGGCTGCACTGATGAGGTGGTATTGATGGGCACTGATGAGGCTGCACTAATGAGGTGGTATTGATGGGCACTGATGAGGCTGCACTGATGAGGTGGTATTGATGGGCACTGATATGCTGCACTGATGAGGTGGTATTGATGGGCACTGATATGCTGCACTGATGAGGCGGTATTGATGGGCACTGATGAGGCTGCACTGATGGGGCGGTATTGATGGGCACTGATGAGGTGGTATTGATGGGCACTGATATGCTGCACTGATGAGGCGGTATTGATGGGCACTGATGAGGTGGCACTGATGGGCACTGGTAGGCAGCACAGAATATCAGTGTAGATGTCCTTTTTTAGAGAGGCCGGTTATCAGCTCTTCTCCACTCTTCATGGTGTCAACATGAGGAAAGAAGTGCTGATAACCGGCTTCTGTTTAGATCTGTGATCAACTGTGATTGGACAAAGCCTGATCACGTGGTAAAGAGCTCCTGATTGGCTCTTTACTTCCAATCTGAGATCAGAGGTGTCCTCTAGACACAGCGATCACAGAGCACGCCGCCCACGCCCCGCATATGACGACATCCCAGAACTAGCTGGCCGCTTTGTAGCCGTCATTCAGCAAGTGGTTAAAGTGACCCTGTCACTCTTACAAAAAAAAAAGAATGCCAGCTCCTTGCAATAGAAGAGGTTTAGTGCCGCAGTGTGTGGTTGGTGGTTGGCGCAGAGATTGAATATTGCTGGAAGTGACCTCCTCCACCTTCTACTTTTCTGAGATTTTGTTGTTGGACTATTCATTATAAGAACCGTCTTCTTCTAGGATTAGATTTACATTTAACATATTTAATGGATGTTATTTACCTGTAAAATCCTCCCTCGTGCCGCCATCTGAATGCCCCGAGACTGCCGCCTGGCACCACCATCTGATGTCCGCAGACTCGGGGCTGTCATTCAAGTGACATTTTATAGTGTTCCCTTTTTTTTGCTCCTCCGAACAGCTACATAAAAGGTTATGTAGGGTGGGGTTGAGGAGCTGGGCCAGCACATTATTTAATAACAATCTCCTAGGAGGAGAGGAAATGCATGGAGGGAAAAGGTTGTGTTAGGGAAATTAATCCTCTCAAGTCAAATTTACTAACAAGTTCAAAGGCACATTGTAAGTGAATATCAATTGTTTAAGAAAAGAGAAAATGACAAAAATAAGCTTTAGAAATATATTCTCTCTTCTGTGTGGTTTTTGTTTTTGTTTTTTTTCCTGCAATTTAAGTCGGTGTCTCTTTAAGTGAAAAGTCGAATTATTCCTATTTGTCGCCTGAGGTTCCTCTTTTTCTGACTCTTACACTTTTTTTTTTTTTTTTTTTTTAGTTTCAGACCTGTTATGTCCGCCATTGTAAAAATGCTTTTGGTTGTTCGATCGTCCACCAGTCTGGCTGGAAGTTGGTTTTCTCCGGTGACACCATGCCCTGCGAAGCTCTGATTGAGATGGGTGAGTAGGGGGGGGGCTTCTTATCTGTTTGGCATTGAGATTGTTCTCGTGGTGTGTTTTTTTTTTTTTTTTTTTTCTTTTCATCTTTAACCACTTAAGGACCAGCCTCGTTTTGGATTTTAGGTGTTTACATGTTTAAAACAGGTTTTTTTGCTAAAAAAATTACTTAGAACCCCCAAACATTATATATTGTTTTTTTTCTAACATCCTAGAGAATACAATAGCGGTCATTGCAATACTTTTTTTTGCACCGTATTTGCGCAGCGGTCTTCTAAGCGCACTTTTTTTGGAAAAAATTCACTTTTTTGAAAAAAAAAATAAGACAACAGTAAAGTTAGCCCAATTTTTTTTTATATTGTGAAATATAATGTTACGCCAAGTAAATTGATACCCAACATGTCACGCTTCAAAATTGCGCCCGCTCGTGGAATAGCTCAAACTTTTACCCTTAAAAATCTCCATAGGCGACGTTTAAAAAATTCTACAGATTGCATGTTTTGCGTTACAGAGGAGGTCTAGGGCTAGAATTATTGCTCTCACTCTACCGGTCGCGGCAATACCTCACATGTGTGGTTTGACCACCGTTTTCATATGCGGGCGCTACTCACGTATGCGTTCGCTTCTGCGTGCTAGCTCGTCGGGACAGGGCGCTTTAAAAAAATTTTTTTTTTTTTTTTTATTATTTATTTTATTTATTTTTTCACTGTTTTTAAAAAAAAAAAAAATTTGGATCACTTTTATTCCTATTACAAGGAATGTAAACATCCCTTGTAATAGAAAAAAGCATGACAGGTCCTCTTAAATATGAGATCTGGGGTCAAAAAGTCCTCAGATCTCATATTTAGACTAAAATGCAAAAAAAAAAAAAAAAAAGTCGTTTAAAAAAATGACACTAAAAAAATTTGTGCCTTTAAGAGAGTGGGCGGAGCCGTCGTAATGACGTCGCTCCGGCCGTCACATGGTAGGAGACGGGTAGGCGCCATCTTGGCCTCACTTGTCTCCATACCTCAGCAGGGAAAGGACCCGATCGCCTCCGCCGCTACCGACGGCTCCGGTAAGCGGCGGAGGGTGCGGGAGAGCGGCGGGAGGGGGGGTGGCACCTCTCCCGCCGCCGATAACGGTGATCTCGCGGCGAACCCGCCGCTGAGACCACCATTATCGTGTACAGAATCGCTCACTGAAAAGATGGATATCTCGGTTGTGGCAGCAGCTGCTGCCGTTACCGAGATATCCATCTTCAAAAAAATGACGTATATATACAGTGAGCGGGGCTGAAGTGGTTAATGACCGTATTCTTAAAGTGGACCTTCAGTCATTTATTTCATCTTTCCATCTATTAACCGGTTCAATACCGGGCATTTTCACCCCCTTCCTTCCCAGACCAATTTTTAGTTTTCAGCGCTGTCGCACTTTAAACGACAATTGCGCGGTCGTGCGCCGTTGTACCCAAACAAAATTGACGTCCTTTTTTTCCCCACAAATAGAGTTTTCTTTTGGTGGTATTTGATCACCTCTGCGGTTTTTATTTTTTGCGCTATAAAAAAAAGAAGAGTGACAATTTTGAAAAAAACACAATATTTTTTACTTTTTGCTATAATAAATATCCCAATGTAAAAAAAAAAAAAAAAACAAATTTTTTCCTCAGTTTCGGCCGATACGTATTCTTCTACATATTTTTGTTAAAAAAAAAATCGCAATAAGTGTTTATTGATTGGTTTGCACAAAAGTTATAGCGTCTACAAAATATGGGATAGATTTATGGCTTTTTTAAAAAAAAAATATTTATTTATTTTTATCTAGTAATAGCGGCGATCGCGATTTTTTTTTTTTTTTTTTTTTTTTTCGTGACTGCGACATTATGGCGGACACATCGGACACTTTTGACACATTTTTGGGACCATTCACATTTATACAGCGATCGGTGCTATAAAATTGCATTGATTACTGTGTAAATGTGACAGGCAGTGAAGGGGTTAACCACTAGGGGGCGGGGAGGGGTTAAATATGTTTCCTAGGGAATGATTCTAACTGTAGGGGGAGGGGACGCACTAGGGGAGGAGACCGATCAGTGTTCCTCCTTTCTGGGAACACAGATCGCTCTCCTCTGAACTGACAGGACGTGGATCTGTGTGTTTACACACACAGATCCACGGTCCGGCCCGGTTAACGGGCAATCGCGGGTGCCCGGCGGACATCGCGGCCGCCGGGCACACGCACCAAGTCCCGAGCAACGCGGCGGGCGGGCGCCCCCTAGGCGGCCAGGAACCTGAGGCCGTCATATGACGTCCACCCAGGATGGGAGATCCCATCTGTGGACGTCATATGTCTATAGGCGGGTAGGGAAGTGGTTCAAGTGATTGTACACCCCGTACACCCTGTACCACCCCGTACACCCTGTACCACCCCGTACACCCCAGACAACCCCGTACCACCCCGTATACCCTGTACAACCCCATACACAACCCTGTACCACCCCGTATACTCTGTACCACCCCGTATACCCTGTACCACCCCGTATACCCTGTACCACCCCGTACACCCTGTACCACCCCGTATAAACCTGTACCACCCCGTACACCCTGTACCACCCCGTATAAAACCTGTACCACCCCGTATAAACCTGTACCACCCTGTACACCCTGTACCACCCCATACAAACCTGTACAACCCCGTATACCCTGTGCCACCCCGTACACCCCAGACAACCCCGTACCACCCCGTATACCCTGTACAACCCCGTACACCCCATACACAACCCCGTACACCCCATACACAACCCTGTACCACCCCGTATACCCTGTACCACCCCGTATACCCTGTACCACCCTGTACCACCCCGTACACCCTGTACCACCCCGTATACCCTGTACCACCCCGTATACCCTGTACAACTCCGTACAACCCCATACACAACCCCGTATACCCTGTGCCACCCCGTACACCCCAGACAACCCCGTACACCCCAGACAACCCTGTACCACCCCGTATACCCTGTACAGCTCCGTACAAACCCATACAACCCCGTACACCCCATACACAACCCCGTACACCCCATACACAACCCCGTACACCCCATACACAACCCCGTACACCCCATGCACAACCCCGTACCACCCCGTATACCCCGTACCACCCGGTATACCCTGTACCACCCGGTATACCCTGTACCACCCGGTATACCCTGTACCACCCCGTATACCCTGTACCACCCCGTATACCCTGTACAACCCTGTACCACCCCGTACAAACCTGTACCACCCCGTACACCCTGTACCACCCCGTATACCCTGTACAACTCCGTACAAACCTGTACCACCCCGTATACCCTGTACAACCCCGTATACCCTGTACAACTCCGTACAAACCTGTACCACCCCGTATACCCTGTACAACCCCATACACAACCCCGTATACCCTGTGCCACCCCGTACACCCCAGACAACCCTGTACAACTCCGTACAAACCCATACAACCCCATACACAACCCTGTACACCCCATACACAACCCTGTACACCCCATACACAACCCTGTACACCCCATACACAACCCTGTACACCCCATACACAACCCTGTACACCCCATACACAACCCTGTACACCCCATACACAACCCTGTACACCCCATACACAACCCTGTACACCCCATACACAACCCTGTACACCCCATACACAACCCTATACACCCCATACACAACCCCGTACACCCCATACACAACCCTGTACACCCCATACACAACCCCGTACACCCCATACACAACCCTGTACACCCCATACACAACCCCGTACACCACTTTTACCTACAGGTAAGCCTATATTAAGACTTACCTGTAGGTGCTGGAAATATCTCCTAAACCTCCACAGTTTAGGAGATATTTACAATAAAGCCGTGCACCGATGTCTACGGCGCATGCGCACTTTAGAAAGGGCAGATCGTGCCATTTCCAAAGGGGGTCATGCCCGTGACTGGCAGTTCCCGTGCGCACGCGCGGGAGTGCTGTCACGAGACGCCGGCCAGTCACAGAGCTGGAGTTCACTGCCCCCCCCGGAAGGAAGAGGGGTGAAGATGGACGCTCTCTACAAGTGGGGACAGCGGTGACATCGCAGGCTTTATTTTCAGGAAAGTGACACATAACGGGCAGTCTTAAGATGTATGTCGTATTTATCGGCGCTGCCTGGAGGGGGACGAGCGCCGTCAGAGTATATACAGAGAGAATCTCCTGTTTACTCAGCCGTGTCTGTAATAAGAAGTCCCCTCTCATGAGCTGCCATTGGACGACTGCTTTATCTATCATAAGAGGCGGGACATTGTATTAAAGAGGCCGCTGCGTAAATGGGAGATTCTCCTGGATATAATCTGTTGGCGCTCGTCCCTCCCCCTCCTTGTCCCCTCTGGGGCTGCAGATGGGCATCAATCAGGCTGCACTGATGGCAGTGGTGAGGCTGCACTGATGGCAGTGGTGAGGCTGCACTGATGGGCACTGACCCTTATTTTGCTTCACAGTTCTTTTATTTAAAATGTTTAAGTTTGTTTTTTTTTTTTTTTCCTGAAACTTCCCTCTTAAAGTGAAGGTGTGTGTTATCTGCTAATTAATATGCTATATCCAAATAACACGCCTGAGCTCATCTCTTCACCACACACCGCCACAAAGGCGGGAGAATTCTTGTTGGGCCGCGTATTGGCGCTCGGACCAACACACTTAGACCGAATTTTAATGTTTCAAAGAATGTCAGGCAAAATGGTCGTCCCTCACGGAATGAACGGAATGAACTTCTGTCTGTAGATGAGGACAGTTTAACGCTTTAGCCCGGGTTCACACTGTAGCGCTGTGGGAACCAGAGTGATTCCAGCGCCAGTTCCCCGCATCGCCTCTCTCCTGCAGGCAGCTCACACTGCCATCTGCGAACCGCTGCGGGTGTCAATATAATGATAATGACACCTCCAACATCGGGTCACAGATCGCTGTGCGAACTGTGGATTCAGAGAGGAATCCAGTCGCATGGGTGTGAAGATCCATGCGATTCGATTCCAGTGGGGGGTGGGGGGGGGAGAGTGTCCCTGCACCTTCTTTTTTTTTTATGCGAATCCAAATCGAGTTCAGCCATAAAACTGTACGACTGAACTCGCATTGCACAGACATCCAATGTGATCGGCACAGCAGTGCGGTGTCTGTTCGTTACACTGTGAACCCCGGGCTTAAAGACTAAACCTTTTTCTGACACCTTGTTGCTTACAAGTTAAAATTAGTACTTTTTGCTAGAAAATTACTGAGAACCTCCAAACATATTTTATATATACATTTTTTTTTTTTTTAATTTAGCAGAGACCCTAGAGAACAAAATGATGATGGTTGTTGCAATATTTTATGACACACTGTATTTGCGCAGCGGTCTTTCAAATGCAATTTTTTTTGGAAAAAATACACTTCAGTGATTAAAAAAAAAAGATGATGTTACACCGAGAGAATCGCAATCTTTATTCTAATTTTAATGGATTCTCATTTTAGCCAGAATTGTGGCGGCTCTAGTGTATGTGTCTGTATATATAAATGTGTGTGTAATATATATAAAATATACACACACATTTTTTTTTTTGTTTTTCTTGCTGCAGATGAGGAACATTGAGCTTTGCTTTATTTTTCTATCACCAGGAAGAGATGCCACACTACTTATCCATGAAGCTACCCTGGAAGACGGATTAGAACAAGACGCAATTGAAAAAGCGCACAGGTACCGGGGCTGCCATATACTTTCTAGAGGTGGCCATAGATCGGGGATAGGCAAACATGAAAAAGATCACTGGGCTTTGGTGCCATTAACTAGCAAAGCCTAACTAAATAGTAAGGAAGATTGAATAGAATAATATAATCAAACAAATTTCACTGTAAAGATATAAACTTAGTGGATGTAAACCCTCCATATATCCCCGGTGAAGTGACCGGCCTCAGGTGATACACGGAGGTGAAACAAATCCTCCTACATAAGTTGTACTTGTATATAATTTCCAGTTGCTTTTATCTCATGTGTGAGAAGTTATCATACTGATAACAGAGGGACGGAGCAGCAGAAAGACACGGGACTCTGTGCTTTGGGGAGAGATAAGTAAACACTATAGATATGTGCCTAGGTCAGTTTTCATTCATTTCACTTTAGCCCACCCTAACAGTGGGCAGTGTACTTTTTTTTTTTTTTTTTTTTTTTTTTTTTTCCCCATTTTATTTTTTTTTATTTCTTGCATTTTGTTTATTACAATTTTTCTTCTTTTTTATTTATTTATTTTTTAGAAGCCCTGTTGGGGGGGCTTTGGTGAAATATTAGGGATTTAATCGGACCACCTGATGTCTCACTTTTGAAACATAATAAATGGAATGAGGACAGATTTCCCAGTCCCTTTTCTCTGCAGGCTCCGGTGCCTGGACAGTGGAATGAATGGGAAGTGCTCGGTACCGATCACTCACTGTGTTCATTCAGAAAAAGAAGCAGCCAATACTGACCTACATGTTTACCAGCCCCTTCCCCCGCTCTCCGTCCTGAAACTATCACCGAGGAGGGGAAGCCAGAAGCACTGTGGGGGTGTTGGGGGAGCTCTTAGGGGGGGAAGGGGAGGTTCAGGCAGCAGAAGGAAGGTAAACCTGGACAGGAGGGGGGGGGGGGCGACATTTACTGGAATCGATTTGTTGTATTTTCTTCATGCAGCAGCTGAATGCCGGTGGAAGAGAGAGGAGTAGAAGCCGCCTTTCAGCTGCTGCACGAAGAAAATTAATCGAATCAATTTAAGTAAATGCCGCCCCTCCTGCCCAGATTCCAGGAGTCGCAGAGAAAGGGTCACAATCTACCCGTCACCTGCCCACGATTTGATAAGGAGACCACGATCGACGGGCTGCTGACTCCCCCCCCCCCCCCCCTCCATAGATGGATCAAAATTCATCCGGATCAGCAGGAGCGGGATACATTTTTGTTCCATGTGTGGCCACTGCAGTTGAATAACAGCCGCTCAAAAAAGCTTGTAGGAGGAGATTTCATTCTCCTCTGACTGTCCTATGAGGTTGAAGAGAACAAGAAGACCTGGACAGCCGCACACCGGAATGGATAAATCCGTCTTTTTATTCAAAATACAGGATCATGGGGTACACAAAACACGACACTGGGGTGGTACAAGAATAGCTGACGCGTTTCGCACTTACACCAAGTGCTTACTCATAGCAGCTATAAGTAAGCACTTGGGAGCTCAGCTTTATCAGTAGATGGCCAAGTCTTGGGTTTCCGGTGTCGTCCTTCGTTGCTCTCTTGTAGACAGTAGAGATGGAGGGTCTCAGTTGTGTCTGGAGGGATCGGGGCTCCCGAGTTGTCAGCAATCGGCCTCTAATATCTAAACGTCATTCGTTCGTTTATTCTGGGAGCAAAGTGAACACTTCGTATTTTCTGGGAGACTTTTCAGGATTCGCTTCCTATTGGACCGAATAGAGCTGATAACCTGCGAGCTAAACGTCCCTTCTCTCTCCCTTTCTGTATGAAATAGCACAACCTCGCAGGCCATCGGTGTCGGGAGGAAGATGAACGCCGAGTATGTGATGCTCAACCACTTCAGCCAGCGATATTCCAAACTGCCGCGAATGAGCGACGAATTCAGCAGAAAGGTGGGGATCTCCTTTGACCACATGCGGGTAAGTTATCCCTTCCTATTCAATGAACTTTCACCAATGCAGCAAATATTTACCATCGATCAGATACTTAAAGCGGAGCTCCGTCCAAAAGGGGAAGCTCTGCTTGTTTCGCAGATGTTAACCACTTGCTGCCCGCCATATAGCGGAATGACGGCTGCAAAGTGGTTTCAGTATCCTGACTGGGCGTCATATGACGTGATCAGGATATTGAGCCTCTGTGCGCCCCCCGGGGGAGCGCATAGCGGCGATCGTTGTTGTGGGGTGTCAGTCTGACACACCGCAACTCTGATCTCTCTGACGGAGACTCTTTACCACGTGATCAGCCCTGTCCAATCACAGCTGATCACGATTTTAATGGGAAGAGCTGGCGATCAGCTTTTCCTCACTCGTGTCTGACAGACGGGAGTAGAAGAGAGCCCGATCGGCTGCTCTCCTGACATGGGGGGGGTCTGTGCTGATTGTCAACACAGCCCCCCCCCCTCAGATCCCCCCCCCAGGACCACCAGGCTGGCCATCCACACTGGACCACCAGGTATGCTCCCCCTAGACCCCCAGGGAAATACCAATCTGTGCCCAGGCAGCTGCCAATCAATGCCTACCACTGCCAGTGCCACCAGGGATGCCCATCAGTGCTGCGTATCAATGCCCAGCAGTGCCGCCTATCAGTGCCACCCATAAGAACCCATCTTTGCAGCCTTTCAGTGCCCACCAGTGCCACCCATGAGTGCCCATCAGCGCCGCCTATCAATGTCCATCAGCGCTGCCTATCAGTGCCCATCGTCAGTGCCACCTCATCGGTGCCGCCTTATCAGTGCCCATCAGTGAAGGCGAAAACTTATTTACAAAATTTTATAACAGAAACAAAAGCAAAACTTTTATTTTTTTTCTAAATTTTCGGTCTTTTTTTATTTATTTAGCAAAAAATAACCCCCCCCCCCGAGGTGATGAAATACCACCATAAGAAAGCTCTATTTGTGGGAAGAAACTGATAAAAATGTAGTTTGGGTACAGTGTTGTATGACCGCGTAATTGTCATTCAAACTGCGACAGCACTGAAAGCTGAACATTGTCCTGGGCAGGAAGGTGTATAAGTGCCCCCCCCCGGTATTGAAGTGGTTAAAATGGAAAAAAGATGGAGCGCTAGAAACGCAGCTCGTGCGATATGGAAATAGATCCGAGGTCCGGTAGTGCCATTAGGCAAAGTTCATTCACCGCTGAGACCAGACCGGGGTTTAGGGGTTCTGCTCTGTATTCAGTGTGGACAGCCAGACTCTCTAGAGATGGGTGAGAGAGGAGCGGCGCCGCTCCGAGGATGAAGACGGTCACACAACAAGCACGTGAGCAGTGATGGACGGAAAGGCGTGGTCAAGCTTGCATTCGGAGCATGCGTGTTCCTTCATCGGGCTTATGCTCGACCACGCCTCCCGTCCATCACCGCTGACGTGCTTGTTGTGTGACCGTCTTCAGCCTCGGGAACCACTGACCACCACCGCTGGACTACAGGAGCCCAGGCTATTTATGCCATGGACATTATATCTCACCAGAATGTCAGTTGATCTTACTTTTATTAAACATTGAATTAACTGATATACTACACTCAGAGTGGTGCCGCTCTTCTCTCTTCATCTACTTGTTCACACCCCCCCCCCCCCCCCTCCACCCTCCATTTATTCATCGTTCTTTTATGATGGGGGTTTAGTGACACTTGTGGCAGTTGAAATATCTTTGTATTTAAATGTTTTAGGCTCCAGTCACATTTGGGCGACTTGTTATGTCACTTTGGACATCGATGTTTTCCAATGATAACCGTTCATATCTGTGCGACTTAAAGTTGCAGCGACTTCAGAGTAGTTCATGAACTGCTTTGGTGTGACTTTCATGGAACTTGAGGGCCACAGACTTCCATGGTAACCCCCAAAAGTTGCATGAAAGTCGCACCTGAATGTTATACAATGAAACAGTTGTCCATTTCCACTGGTCAAAGCCAAAGTCGTATCCAAGTCGCATCCCTCCAGAGTTGCACTCCAAAGTCGCCACAAGTGTGAATGGAGCCTTCTTAACCTGCATCGTTGTTGTGGACTTTCTTCCCTCCAACTGACATTTCACCTTCTTCTTGTTTTCCAAAGATCCGATGGAGCGACTTTAAAATCCTTCCCATATTAATGGGACCCATTAAAGTCTTGTTTGCCGAGGATCTTCTAGAGCTGGAGGAAAGGAAAGAGAAAAGAGAGCGCAACCAACAAGAAGCGCAGAACTCCGACTCCATAGGACCCGCCGGGAGCAAGCGGGATCTGGAGGTGGACGGAGAGGCCGCCTCCGCCAAGAGGATGAAGGCCAAATGAAGATGTCTCGCCCGCTTCGGTGGCAAATCGTCCTGCAGCTTTTCGGTCGGGGAGGGGGCAATGCGGATATCCCATAGCGGAGGGTGCAAAGCCGCTGCGGGTGAAGGAGAGCATCATCTGTACGAGTCTGAGGACCTCAACCATGGACTGTACGGTGGAGGAGACTTGGAGGAGTTGGTCTTCAATGTCGGCCTGTTCTGTTCATACTGGACAATGACTGATCCGCTTTTTTGTGCGTCTCCTCTTTACAACCCCCCCCCGAGGATGTCCTGTGCCACAGCAGCCAAGTCCACGCCTGGCAAAAGTATACATTCACCTTTTACACCCCGAAAGATGCGAAATCCCATCTGATGACCCTTTTCATGATCTCTTCCATTTCAATATGTTGCATCCTTTCCAGATGCTTAAATGCCTGACGTGCTTAGGCCAGTTCTTTATTTCCTTCAGTTATTATTTGTGAATAAAATATTCCTGCATGTGTTGCTGCACTGTGCATATCTGACAGGTACAGTGCATCCAGAAAGTATTCACAGAGCTTCACTTTTTCCACATTTTGTTAATTAATGTTATTCCAAAAATGGATTAAATTCATTATTTTCCTCAAAATTCTACAAACAATCCCCCATAATGACAACGTGAGAGAAGTTTGAAATATTTGCATACTTATTAAAAATAAAAAATGAAGAAAATCCCATGTACATAAGTATCACAGGCTCCTCCTATCAGACTCCTCCCATGCACACAAGTATCACAGGCTCCTCCCATGTACATAGGTATCACAGGCTCCTCCCATGTACATAAGTATCACAGCCTTTGCTCAATACTTTGGTGAAGCTCCTTTGGCACCAATTACAGCCTCAAGTCTTGTTGAGTATGATGCTACAAGCTCGGCACATCTATTTTTGGGCAGTTTCTCCCATTCTTCTTTGTAGGACCTCTCAAGCTCCATGAGGTTGGATGGGGAACATCGGTGCACAGCCATGTTCAGATCTCTCCAGAGATGTTCAATCGGGTTCAAGTCTGAGCTCTGGCTGGACCACTCAAGGACATTCACAGAGTTATCCCGGAGCCACTCCTTTGTTATCTTGGCTGTGTTCTTAGGGTTGTTGTCCTGTTGGAAGATGAACCTTCACCCCAGTCTGAGGTATAGAGCGCTCTGGAGAAGGTTTTCATCAAGGATGTCTCTGTACATTGCTGCATTCATCTTTCCCTCCATCCTGACTAGTCTCCCAGTTCCTGCCACTGAAAAACATCCCCACAGCATGATGATGCCACCACCATGCTTCACTGTAGGTATGGTATTGGTCAGGTGATGAGCGGTGCCTGGTTTCCTCCAGACATGACGCTTGACATTCAGGCCAAAGAGTTCAATCTTTGTATCATCAGACCAGAGAATTTAGTTTCTTATGGTCTGAGAGTCCTTCAGGTGCCTTTTGGCAAACTCCAGGTGGGCTGTCATGTGCCTTTTACTGAGGAGTGTCTTCCGTCTGGTCAGGGCTGCAGAGATGGTTGTTCTTCTGGAAGGTTCTCCTCTCTCCACAGAGAAACGCTGGAGCTCTGTCAGAGTGACCATCTGGTTCTTGGTCACCTCCCTGACTAAGGCCCTTCTCCCCCGCTCGCTCAGTTTGGCCGGGCGGCCCGCTCTAGGAAGAGTCCTGGTGGTTCCAAACTTCTTCCATTTACAGATGATGGAGGCCACTGTGCTCATTGGGACCTTCAATGCTGCAGAAATGTTTCTGTACCCTTCCCCCGATCTGTGCCTCCATACAATCCTGTCTCCGAGGTCTACAGACAATTCCTTGGACTTCATGGCTTGGTTTGTGCTCTGACATGCACTGTTACCTGTGGGACCTTCTGTAGAGAGGTGTGTCCCCTTCAAAATCATGTCCAATCACCTGAATTTACTACAGGTGGTCTCCAATCAAGTTGTAGAAACATCTCAAGGATGATCAGTGGAAACAGGAGGCACCTGAGCTCAATTCTTAGTGTCATGGGAGGAGCCTGCGATACTTATGTACATGGGAGGAGCCTGCGATACGTGGGAGGAGCCTGTGATACTTATGTACGTGGGAGGAGCCTGCGATACTTATGTACATGGGAGGAGCCTGTGATACTTATGTACGTGGGAGGAGCCTGTGATACTTATGTACATGGGAGGAGCCTGTGATACTTGTGTACATGGGAGGAGCCTGTGATACTTGTGTACGTGGGAGGAGCCTGTGATACTTGTGTACGTGGGAGGAGCCTGTGATACTTGTGTACGTGGGAGGAGCCTGTGATACTTGTGTATGTGGGAGGAGCCTGTGATACTTGTGTACGTGGGAGGAGCCTGGGATACTTATGTCCGTGGGAGGAGCCTGTGATACTTATGTATGTGGGAGGAGCCTGTGATACTTATGTACATGGGATTTTTTTTTTTTGCAAAGATTTTAAACAAACGCCTCTCATGTTGTCATTATGGGGGATGTTTGTAGAATTTGAGGAAAATAATGAATTGAATCCATTGGATGTAACATAACAATGTAGAAGTGTGAAGCTCTGTATAGCAGATAATAGTGACTTGTAGCAGTTTAGACCCTCATGTATACAGATAACATGGGGGGGCTACAAGGACACAGCACAGCGATGGACACTTAAGAAGGAAGAGGATAAAAGAAAACATTTTCTACTTTAAAAAAATGTCTCTAAAGGTGAAATCGGCTCTGAATCGTTTGTTGGCCTCAGAATTTATTTTTGGGTAATGATCACCTCGTCTGTTCTGTCGGTGAATCTGAATCTCCGGGTGAATGTGAACTCCTCACTGAGCAAAGCGCCTCGCTCTCCAGAAATCTGAGAAACTTTATTTTTTACTGTATTTATTTTAAACTTTGTGTTTTTCTGTACAGAACAGCCGAGGGGTCCAATTATAAATGTCTTCTCTCAGGATTCACCAGTTTTCTTCATTGGATGTGAATCTTCAGTGAAATATTTATAAATAGATCCCCCCCCCCCCCCCTTTAAATGTATTTGCTGGATGGCTTGGTCTCCTAATTTTAGGCTGAATATACACTATATGACCAAAAGTATTGGGACGCCTGCCTTTACACACACATGAACATTAATGACCTCCCAGTCTTAGTCCGGAGGGTTCAATATTGAGTTGGCTCCGCCCTTTGCAGCTATAACAGCTTCAACTCTTCTGGGAAGGCCGTCCACAAGGTTTAGGAGGGTGTCTATGGGAATGTTTGATCATTCTTCCAGAAGAGCATTTGTGAGGTCAGGCACTGATGTTGGACGAGAAGGCCTGGCTTGCAGTCTCCGCTCTAATTTATCCCAAAGGTGTTCTATGGGGTTGAGGTCAGGACTCTGTGCAGGCCAGTCAAGTTCCTCCACCCCAAACTCGCTCATCCATGTCTTTATAGACCTTGGTTTGTGCACTGGTCCAAATCATTTGCTGGAGGGGGGATTATGGTGTCGGGGGGGGGATTATGGTGCGGAGGGGAGGGGGATTATGGTGTGGAGGGGGGATTATGGTGTGGAGGGGAGGGGGGATTATGGTGTGGGGGGAGGGGGGATTATGATGGTGGGTTGTTTTTCAGGGGTTGGACTTGGCCCCTTAGTTCCAGTGAAGGGAACTCTTAAGGCGTCATCATACCAAGACATTTTGAACAATTTCATGCCCCCAACTTTGTGGGAGGAGTTTGGGGACGGCCCCTTCATGTTCCAACATGACTGCCCACCAGTGCACAAAGCAAGGTCCATAAAGACATGGATGAGCGAGTTTGGGATGGAGGAACTTGACTGGCCTGCACAGAGTCCTGACCTCAACCCGATGAATTAGAGCGGAGACTGCGAGCCAGGCCTTCTCGTCCAACATCAGTGCCTGACCTCACAAATGCTCTTCTAGAAGAATGGTCAAACATTCCCATAGACACCCTCCTAAACCTTGTGGACGGCCTTCCCAGAAGAGGTGAAGCTGTTATAGCTGCAAAGGGCGGAGCCAACTCAATATTGAACCCTCCGGACTAAGACTGGGAGGTCATTAAAGTTCATGTGTGTGTAAAGGGGGGGACCAATACTTTTGGTAATTTAGTGTATATCATGGTGATCGTTATTGGTTTGGGTTTCAGATGGAGTGGAGGATGGGCTCCATGAAATGAGATGGGAGTCCTCAGTGCTGGGGAAGCTTTGTACACCGCACAGAAATTATTTTTGGATTCATTAAAACCTTTATCATTTAATACCCTGATTGTGTGTTTGGTGTTTTCTCTCCATTAATACATGAAATGTTCTCCTTCCTGAAGTCTTTGTTTTCTAAAATGCAGAGAAAGACGTCTTTTAAGGTTCAAGGTTGTTTTTTTTTCCCCTTTATTTTTAAAAACCAACATGTTCTACTTACCTGCTCTGTGTGATGGTTTTGCACAGGGCAGCCCTGATCCTCCTCTTCTTGGGCCCCCCCCGACCTGGTGTTCCGGGCCCCTCCCACCCCACTGAGTGCCCCCAGGGTCACTCGTGTGTCCATAAGACACCCAGAATGAAGGGCCGTACCCGGACCCCACTGGTGGGCCGTACCCGGACCCCACTGGAGGGCCGGACCCCACTGAGGGGACGTACCCGGACCCCACTGACCTGGATATGCAGAGCTAACCTGCAGATGTGACTTTTAGGAACTGGGAGGTGTGAAAAGTGCAGCAAGTAGTGCTGGGAAAGGTTTGAGGAACGCGTTTCAGGTCTAGAGCCGCGGCATTCCCTCCATACTTCTCCTGTCTTTGGAGATTTGCTCGGTTGAGCCTGGTTTCTTTTTTTTTTTATTTCTTTATAACACTAACCTGGCTTTTTTAATTTTTTCCTCTTACACAGTTTTGTTTGTCTCCAGAAAACTCAAAAATAAAGGCCGGTGTGAACTCTCCCGCCACCAATCATAGCTAAAAGCTACAGCTCACTCTACATATTATAAGTCAAAAAGTTTACTGTATCAAAAACAGACATGAAATGGCCAATATTAAACCGTTTTTTGCCACATTTGATGTGCCTGAGACAGTTTGCAGATAACAGAGCGATCTTCTACAGATGTGCTGAAAATGGCCCAGACAGCCGAGCTGTGGGGGATGGGCCAGGAGATGAGAGTGGCAGAATGTGATGGAATAGGGGGGCTGCTCTCTACTCTTTCTTCATGTCAGCCTCCTTGGGGTTGTGCCGCCTCACCCTCAGTTTCCTCCTCTGCTCTATCTGGCACCCAAGTTGCATCAGTGACCTCATCATCTTCATCATTACCACTGGAGACAACTTGGCAATACGCTGCGGCTTGGGGAACATGAATGCCAATTAGTCTACCAGTGTTCCTCCCTCTCAATAGGCTCATGTTCCTGTCATCCTCAACCTCAGAACCAACATCTGAATCCAGTAATGGCTGGGCATCATCAAGGGGCAAGTGGCTGACGCTGTGGTCAAAAAACTCAGCTGACTCCTCAATGGCTGATGTTGGGGCTATGGGGGGAATAGATGTGGACAAGGAGGCAGGTTTATCCACTCTGGAAACTGCAGGGGACTGCACACTTGTCTCTGCTTGTGTGACAGAGGATGAGGAGGATGAGGAAGGTTTAGTAAGCCAGTCCACCACCTCCTCTGCATGCTGTGGCTGGATAGCATGGGCAAACTCACTAATCAGAGGAAATGATGCCCTGCCTGAGCACTGACCACCACGTCCACCTTTGTCTGTGGACACATTTGTTGCTGGCCCCCTTACAGTGCCAAGGGAACGTCTTCCTCTCCTTGTTCTCCCAGTGCTTATAAGCAAATGTAAAGGAGAAGTTGAAATCTGTACGTAGATGCACTTTAATCAATGTAAAGAGGTTCTTGGTGCCCTTTCATTTGAGTACTCACGCTACACAGACACTCCACGGATACAATATAATATACTGCAATATAATGCACCAAACATATAGTGACGCACAAAACTATGTGGCATTAAACTGGCAGTAACTCACACAGAACTATATGGCGTTAAACTGGCAGTAACTCACACAGAACTATATGGCGTTAAACTGGCAGTAACGCACACAAAACTATATGGCGTTAAACTGGCAGTAAAACAATCAAATAGATGGTGTTAAACCGTCCCTACTCTAGCTATACACTATGAAAAGCTGAATGATGGTCCTCCTCACTACACTCACACTAAACTAATATTCTACACTGACAATTGAAGCAATATAGCACACTAACTAACTAATAGCACTGAACCGAGCCCTGTTCTATCTCTCTCCACACCGAAATCACACTGAAAATGGCTGCCATTGAAAGAATACTTTCATACTGTGGGACGGGAATGAGCCATGATTGGATAAAGCCATGATGACAGTGCTCTGTGACCTGATTGGCTGAAGTTTTCACTGCTTCAGCCAATTGGGACTTGCATTGAACTGTTCAGCACCACAATGTATTGTGGTCGGTTCAGGGGGGGGCGCAGGCGCAAACAAACGGTTGAACGGCTCGTTTGTTTGAAAGTTTGGCCCGTACTTGTGCTTGGGCCAAACTGTTCATCCATCCCTAGTGGACAGTGAGATACACTGGACTGGAGAGGCTATCTTTGTCCAATCCAAAGAGAAAACACGGGGACGGAGCTATACTGTGATAACCTATCAGAGATCAGGTGACCGGGAACCAGGAGTCCCGATGGTTGGTGAGAGCCTGGTCTCTTGGTCGGCACTCTGCCAGTATGCAGATATGCGGTCTGACGGATAAAGGCTCACGTCCGTGAGGTCACATATCTGCTTGCAGTCGATGGAAAGGAGTTAGGCGTGTTTCCGTGACATCTCCTGCACAGTCTATCTCTGACCTACCTGAGGCCTTGGAACAGACCAAGCCCCGAAGTCACAATCTCTGACTGACCAAGAGTCCCCACAGTCTCTCTGATGGTTTTTGAGGCACTACAGTCTACCTATCATCACCTCTGAATTACACGGGGTTGTTTTAGTCCCCGTTGATGCAGTTTTGGAGGGAAGCCGAATCCGCCTCCTGGTTGCCGCCTTGGGTCCTACAGAGCTAGTACAGCTATAAAGACCTTTCACTTACACCCGTTATTCAAGGTATTCCTTTGTCAGTGGTCCCCAAACTGTGGCCATTTCCATACCCTAATCCTGCCCTTGGAGTACTTTTCCTCCCACCAACAATAGGGCAAAATTTCTGTACTGAAACCAACAACAGGGCACCAATATTTCCCCCAGTACCAATGATGGAGCACCAATATTTCCCCCAGTACCAATGATGGAGCACCAATATTTCCCCCAGTACCAATGATGGAGCACCAATATTTCCCCCAATACCAATGATGGGGCACCAACATTTCCCCCAATACCAATGATGGGGCACCAATATTTCATCCAATACCAATGATGGGGAATTGTTTACTCCTGCTGGCCACGGTCCGTCCCTCCTAAAGTCTGAAGCACAGTAAACTGGCCCTTTGTATAGAAATTTTTGAAGCCCCCTTGCTCTATGTGGATTGGAAAGGGCCCCAGCCAAGCGTTTGTTGGAAGAGTTTCCCCTTTGAGAGGACATTTGTTAAAACCAAACAATTAAACCAACGTTCTTTTCCTTGCTGCCACATTGGGGTTGCGTTGGGCAGTAGTGCCCACTGGGCCACGTTGACTGTTGTGGGAACCGGCCCTTCGTAGTCTCTGGAGGGGGCTGTGAAATCTATAAATCTGGATTCGGTAACTCAGTTCTTTCCATAATTGGGTGTAAAGTAAATAATAAGCACTCAAGATGCAGCGATGGAACATTTTATTGGACTATGTACCGGCATCACATTAAACCAGAGAGATCATCCAGTAAGGAAAAAAAGAAGAAAAAAAATCTGTAAATTTTACAAAACAAAATATTTCACGTAAAGCTCCTTTCTAAGCAATTTTCTTTTTTCTTCATCGAGGTGAAAACTTTCAATTGTCTGAAGTAGAAGTCACCACCGCTGTGGCCCCTCCGAAGCTCCTAAATTTACAAGAATCTAAAAAGCAATGGAGGTCATAAAAAGGAGAACAGCCATATCTAATTCAGGTTGTACTTCTGTCGGTCACAGGCGTCCGGTGCGGTGCGGTGCGGTTCATGACCCGTTTTTCAGCCAACAGCGGGCTAAAGTCTGCCGACGCCACTCCACTGCCCCAGGCTCTGAAAACTTCCCGACAATACTGTTGGGATCCACCCAGAACCCTGAATCAGCCTCCCTGTGACCCGCCCAAAAAGCCTGAGCCAACCCCTCCCCCACCCTCTCCACAGACCAGCTTTCCAGTGAGCACTGGGGAGGCGGGGCAGAGCAGAGAGCCAGGACTGCCAGAGTGGAGGGGAGAACTGAGCGATCAGTGCTGTTTGATCGCTCAGTTCTCACTGCAGAGCCGGCAGGGGACAGATCCAGCATCGGATTGATGAGCGAGTACAAGTCGTTTTTGAGGGTCCCCCCCCCTTTTTTTTTTAAAAAAAAGTATATACTTTTTAACCAATTGAAGACCAGGCAGTTTTTGGCACTTTTTGTTCACATATAAAAATCAGTATTTTTTTGCTAAAAAATTTTGGAACCCCCAAACACACTTTTTATATATATATATTTATACATTTGGTGGGTAGTGGGGTCCCCCAGGGTTCTGTGCTGGGACCAATCCTATTTAATTTGTTCATAAACGATCTGGAGGATGGGATAAACAGTTCAATCTCTGTATTTGCAGACAATACTAAGCTAAGCAGGGCAATAACTTCTCCGCAGGATGTGGAAATCTTGCAAAAAGACCTGAACAAATTAATGGGGGAGGGGCGACTACATGGCAAATGAGGTTCAATGTAGAAAAATGTAAAATAATGTATTTGGGTGGTAAAAATATGAATGCAATCTATAGACTGGGGGGAGAACCTCTGGGGGGTCGATAATCCCTCTTTTACACTTAAAAGCATTCAAAATGCCAAGATCAGCGTTTTTGAATACTTGTGAATTTCAAAAAAAAAAAAAAAAAAAAAAATGGCGCCGTTGACATGGAGGAGAACCGGAAGGGATGTCATGTGACATGACACAGCAGGTAAGTGATTTGGGGGTCAGTGGTGAAGTATTAGCAGAGTAATCAATGCTTGGGAGCCATTCAAGGGACTCAGAAACATTGTGACAGTCATTTTTGTACATCGAATAAACAGCTCTTTATATTCTCTTCGGTCTCTTTTATGGTCACCTTTTTAGATTCCCTTTCAAGCAAATTTCACCAAAATAATGAAAAGACTCGACCCCAACCAAGAAGACTCTGAACAGCAATAAAGATCTGATCACCTTTCACCCCAAGTGCAGAATTTGTTTTATAAATTCATTAACACTCATTGAAAAAAGTTACACTATATTACCAAAAGTATTGGGACGCCTGCCTTTACACACACATGACCTTTAATGACCTCCCAGTCTTAAGCTGTCCATACACCTATAGATTATCTGCAGATTTTCTATGGTTAGATGGAAAAAGTGCAACAGATTTCTCCATGTTCGCTAAACTGGGTGGGTGGAGGAATCTCCCACTTTTTCCATCTAACCATAGAAAATCTGCAGATAATCTATAGGTGTATGGACAGCTTTAGTCCGGAGGGATCAATATTGAGTTGGCTCCGCCCTTTACAGCTATAACAGCTTCAACTCTTCTGGGAAGGCCGTCCACAAGGTTTAGGAGGGTGTCTATGGGAATGTTTGACCATTCTTCCAGAAGAGCATTTGTGAGGTCAGGCACTGATGTTGGACGAGAAGCCCTGACTTGCAGTCTTCGCTGTGAGGTCTGACTCAGGACTCTGTGCAGGCCAGTCAAGTTCCTCCACCCCAAACTCTCTCATCCATGTCTTTATGGACCTTGCTTTGTGCACTGGTCCAAATCATTTGGTGGAGGGGGGATTATGGGGTGGGGGTGGAAGGAGGATTATGGTGTGGGGGGGGAGGGGGGATTATGGTGTGGGGGTTGTTTTTCAGGGGTTGGGCTTGGCCCCTTAGTTCCAGTGAAGGGAACTCTTAAGGCGTCGGCATACCAAGACATTTTGGACAATTTCATGCCCCCAACTTTGTTGGAACAATTTGGGGATGGCCCCTTCCTGTTCCAACATGACTGCCCACCAGAGCACAAAGCAAGGTCCATAAAGACATGGATTAGCCAGTTTGGAGTGGAGGAACTTGACTGGCCTGCACAGAGTCCTGACCTCAACCCGATAGAACACCTTAGGGATGAATTAGAGTGGAGGCTGCGAGCCAGGCCTTCTCATCCAACATCAGTGCCTGACCTCACAAATGCTCTTCTGGAAGAATGGTCAAACATTCCCATAGACACCCTCCTAAACCTTGTGGACGGCCTTCCCAGAAGAGGTGAAGCTGTTATAGCTGCAAAGGGGCGGAGCCAACTCAATATTGAACCCTCCGGACTAAGACTGGGAGGTCATTAAAGTTCATGTGTGTGTAACAATATGGTGTAGGTAGGACATTCACAGCAGCTATTTTAGATTCTCCAGAAGTAATATTAAATCTTTTGTGGACTAAAGATAATGGAGATGTATATATTGTATGAGAACGCACTGCATCCCTGATGGGGGAAATTTCCTTATTAAAGTTCTGACAATTTCCAGGTGACCTCAGCGGACTTCATACCAAAGGAACGTCGTTACCAACTGACCAAGTCCTTAAAGGTTCATGTTACTTGGAGGAGGACTTGGCCATTTCCTGACATTTATGTCCTGTATATAAAAACAGCTAAAACTCGGAATAAAGGTTCTCAGAGCTGCGTTATGGACGCGTCCGATCTGCACCGCGCCATAGATGGGGGATCTGTGGTGGAAAACTCATCTCTAATAAAGTATTCTTATTATTACATTTCTTATCTGCGTCTTTCATTACTTACTGTATTTATTGCACTTTTTTACCCTGAAAATCAGGTGCTAATAGAGTGTGATACTTCAATTTTATCTGCCTCGGAGGGGACAGGGGGGGGGGGGGCGGGACGAGCGCCGTCAGATTACATACAGTGAGAATCTCCTGTTTACTTGGCGGCCTCTGTAATAGGAAGTCCTGTCTCCTGGGCTGCCATTGGACCAATGTTCTGTCTATCATAGGAGATTCTCACTGTATGTAATCTGTTGGCGCTCGTCCCGCCCCCCTTCTTGTCCCCTCTAGGCTGCAGATGATCAGACTGCATTCAAGGCAATGGTGAGGCTGCATTTATGTGGACTAATGAGGCTGCATGGATGACAATGGTGAGGCTGCTGCATTGAAGGCAATAGTGAAGCTGCATTGATGGTGAGGCTGCATTCATGTGGACTGATGAGGCTGCATTCATGTGGACTGATGAGGCTGCATTCATGTGGACTGATGAGGCTGCTGCATTGAAGGCAATGGTGAGGCTGCTGCATGGATGGCAATGGTGAGGCTGCTGCATGGATGGCAACGGTGAGGCTGCTGCATGGATGGCAACGGTGAGGCTGCTGCATGGATGGCAACGGTGAGGCTGCTGCATGGATGGCAACGGTGAGGCTGCTGCATGGATGGCAACGGTGAGGCTGCTGCATGGATGGCAACGGTGAGGCTGCTGCATGGATGGCAACGGTGAGGCTGCTGCATGGATGGCAACGGTGAGGCTGCTGCATGGATGGCAACGGTGAGGCTGCTGCATGGAAGGCAACGGTGAGGCTGCTGCATGGAAGGCAACGGTGAGGCTGCTGCATGAGAACTGATGAGGCTGCATTGATGGCAATGGTGAGGCTGCAGATGGGCACTGACCCTTATTTTGCTTCAAAGTTTTCCTTGCACGTTGCAAATACAACCAAAAACCTTAAACTATCACATAACGGTGATAAAAACAATCCCTTGTAAATTTTACATTTACGTTGAGATTTTCATCCAGTCATCCCACACACAGAATCCAGCATGGAGGGGCTCGGCGAAGGTGGCAGTAAAGGTGTGGAGATGTCGAGTCAGCTCGCCCAACTCATAAAAAGACACCTCCCCCCGCTCGTAATCCAAACAGACCTTCAATCTATGACTGGAGACCTTTTCAGCTAAGGAGACCTCTTTGCCGTCATGGATTACAGAATACAGACTATTGTTGTACCTACGAAGACACCAGGATTTCTTGTTATCTCCAAAATAGGAGTGATCCCCGCTCCTGTCAATAGTGGGGTAACACACTCCTATCCTCCAGTTTCCAATATCGCTGGTCTCCACTTCCCAAGAATGGCGCCCTGAAGAGAAGTGGTTGGTGCTCATCACCTGTGGATAGTACTGGAACCTCTGAGGGTGATACTGTTTCATTTCCGATTTGGATATAGTCTTTAGGTCACTCGATATGTCAATGTCCTCACAAGCCGTGTTCATGTCCAGTAGGACTTCTGTTGTCTCCTGCCTAGAAATCCTTTTCACACACGTTACAAAATCAGACAGACTGCCATATAAAGTCCCTGAGATCCGACCTTCATCCAGATCATTGCAGAAGACTTTATCATCCTGCTTTGTGTCCTCCTCGTCCTTTTTCCTGGTGGCAAGAGTCTCATGCATGAAGGATTGACCTTCTTGTAAAACTGTGAAGGGATCGCTCATTTTGAGCAGGCTTTCAATCTGCTGCATCTTTGTGGATAATTCCTCCTGTTCCATTTCAAGCGTCTTGACAACATGAGAGACCAAGCCCGAGACCTGTTCCTGCTGCCTGGAAATCTCACTCAGGACCTTCTTCTCGTGCTCTTCCAGCTGTCTCTTGATGTCTTGGAACAACGTCACGACTCTCCGCGTTTCCTTTACAACTTTTTCCTCGGCTTTTTTCCTGTGCTCTTTTAGTTTCTGGAGTTTTTTCTCAACCTTCTCCTGCTTTGACAACAGTTTTTTCCGGACAGTTTTCAGTATTTCCTTCTTCTTGTCAGAGATGTCCTTCAAAAGACTAATTGTGTGCTTCTTGTGTTCTCCATCTAGCCGGCAGGAAACACAGATGTAGGCCCTGTCCTCTGTGCAGAAATACTCCAGAATTTTCTTGTGTATGGGACATTTTCTGTTCTTGAAGGAAGCAGTGGGCTCTATGAAGAGGTGTTCCGGTGATGTGCTGTGGACTTTGAGGTGGTTTTCACACAGGGAACACTCACATAGTAGACAGGATTTAACGGCAGGTACAGAAGTATGAATGCAGTTTGTACACAAGATTTGGTTCTCTTCTTTCTTTGGCTCAGTAGAGAGGAAGCGTTGTGCAATGTTATTCAATGTTGTGTTCTTTCTCAAGGCAGGCCGCTCTACAAACTCCTCTCTGCACTCCGGACAGTTGTACATTCCAGAGCTCTGCTGTGTATCCAGCACTCGATAAATACAGACCCTGCAGAAGTTGTGTCCACATCTCAGGGTGACGGGATCCGTATAGATGTTCAAACAGATGGAGCAGTCCAGTTCATCCCTTACATCTGCCGCCGCCGCCATTTCTGAAACAATAAATTAAAAGTGTTTTACTTAGAAAACAGAAGGTGGTGTTCATTATTTTACTGCACAATCATAAAGAACCAATGAATCATTAAAAGCACCACCCCCCCCCCTTATGATGGCCATTTGACCTCCATCTTTAGAATAAATCCTGCTACGAAGACCCACACAATTCTCATAAGATCCCCTCATAATAACGATCCAATCTTCATCTTTAGGACAATCGTCTGAGACCTACGAATTTCTCCTAAGTGCCCTGCCTATCTGACCATCATCTTTAGGACAATCCTTCTATAGAGACCTGTGTAATTCTCATAAGATCCCCTCATAATAACGATCCAATCTTCATCTTTAGGACAATCCTGCTACGAAGACCTATTCAAATCTCATAAGAGCCCTCATAATGGCCACCTGACCTTCATTTTTAGGACTACCCCGCTATGGAGACCTGTGCATACAGTATAATCATAAGAGCTCCCCCATGACTTCTATCTGACCTCCATTTTCAGGACAATCCAGCTATGGGGACATGTGCATTTCTTATAAGAGCCCCTCCTGACGACTGACCTCCTTCTGCAGGACAATCCTGCTACGGAGATCAATTCCACAACTGTAATAAGGGCCCTGTACATACATATCGGTATCAGCAGGTTTGACAAAGTATTTTTAGGGTCCATTAAAAGCTACAAACAAATGGCCACTGAACCCCACCTAGAACATGCTTACATTGGACACTGCCCCCACCTAGAACATGCTTACATTGGACACTGCCCCCACCTAGAACATACTTACATTGGACACTGAACCCACCTAGAACATGCTTACATTGGACACTGAACCCCACCTAGAACATGCTTACATAGTTAAGTCAGGTTGAAAAAAAAAAAAAACAAACACACACGCATGTCCATCTAGCTCAACCAATAAAATAAAAATCATACAAATCCCATATACACAATCCTTCACCCACAGTTGATCCAGAGGAAGGCAGAAACCCCCAGCACAGTATGATCCAATTTGCTACAGCAGGGGAAAAAAATCCTTCCTCATCCCCCGAGAGCCAATCGGATTTTCCCTGGATCAACTTTACCTATAAATGTTAGTTCCCAGTTATATTCTGTACATTTAGGAAAGTATCCAGGCCTTTCTTATAGCAGTCTACTGAGCTGGCCAGAACCACCTCTGGAGGGAGAATATTCCACATTATCACAGCTCTTACTGTGAAGAAACCTTTCCATATTTGGAGATGAAATCTCTTTTCTTCCAGATGTAAACAGTGCCCCCTTGTCCTCTGTGTTGACCGTAAAGTGAATAACTCAACACCAAGTTCACTATATGGACCCCTTATATATTTATACATGGTGATCATATCCCCCCTTATGTATTTATACATGGAGATCATATCCCCCCCTTATGTATTTATACATGGAGATCATATCCCCCCTTATGTATTTATACATGGAGATCATATCCCCCCTTATATATTTATACATGGAGATCATATCCCCCCCCTTATATATTTATACATGGAGATCATATCCCCCCCTTATATATTTATACATGGAGATCATATCCCCCCCTTATATATTTATACATGGAGATCATATCCCCCCCTTATGTATTTATACATGGTGATCATATCCCCCCCTTATGTATTTATACATGGTGATCATATCCCCCTTATGTATTTATACATGGAGATCATATCCCCCTTATATATTTATACATGGAGATCATATCCCCCCCTTATGTATTTATACATGGAGATCATATCCCCCTTATGTATTTATACATGGTGATCATATCCCCCCCTTATGTATTTATACATGGAGATCATATCCCCCCCTTATGTATTTATACATGGAGATCATATCCCCCCTTATGTATTTATACATGGAGATCATATCCCCCCTTATGTATTTATACATGGTGCTCATATCCCCCCCTTATATATTTATACATGGAGATCATATCCCCCCCTTATATATTTATACATGGAGATCATATCCCCCCCTTATATATTTATACATGGAGATCATATCCCCCCCTTATGTATTTATACATGGTGATCATATCCCCCCTTATGTATTTATACATGGAGATCATATCCCCCCTTATGTATTTATACATGGAGATCATATCCCCCCTTATGTATTTATACATGGTGCTCATATCCCCCCTTATGTATTTATACATGGAGATCATATCCCCCCTTATGTATTTATACATGGAGATCATATCCCCCCTTATGTATTTATACATGGAGATCATATCCCCCCTTATGTATTTATACATGGAGATCATATCCCCCCTTATGTATTTATACATGGAGATCATATCCCCCCTTATGTATTTTAGGGCTGCAACTAACGATTATTTTCATAATCGATTAGTTGGCCGATTATTGTTTCGATTAATCGATTAATCGGTTAATAATCTTAAGCAAAAGTGTGGTGTATAAATTTAGTTAATATGTAAAGTTTTAAAAAAAAGGCAATTTATTCTTGTATATCTCTATGCAGTGGTAAATATAAATAACCAACTATATGGTTAGGGAGCAAAATATCTAATCCAGAATAACAGACAGAAGAGATATATACTGTATATACTATTAGAGGAGATATATACTGTATATACTATTAGAGGAGATATATACTGTATATACTATTAAAATGTGAATCTGGTAAATATCATCAGACTCAGAGATCAAATTTTTTTATTTAACAAACAATGTCTTCCTTCAAAAATGTTATTTTAAGAATGTTCGTTCGATTTTCTAATCGTTGGTGGGGTCAAATCGACGTTCATTTTCAACCACAGTGACGGGAAGATTTTGAAATAGGAAACTTCTTGGTCAAAGGAATTTTCAGACAGTATGTAGTTTTCGTTCAGAAATTACATTCATTTTTAAAACAGAATGTTAAAAACCAAGTGAAAATTTCAAACAACATTCTTTCATTCAGCGAATGTACAAAGATTTTTTGTCTGAATATTCTCGTCTGAATATTTTGTCTGAAAATTGATCGGTGTGGCCAGCATAAGGCTCGGTACACACCTATGCAGTTTGCTTTTGATCTGTTTCTGCAGTGCTTTTTGCTGTGCGTTTTGACTATTGCGCACGTGATTGTGCTGCGATTTGGGTTCTTGCATTTATTTTTGGCCAATTTGTTGTTGGGAAGATTAAAAAAAAACAAAACTGCTGCAATAATTACATGCTTTTCTGCAGCTTCTCCATTGACGTATATTGAACCAAAAAAAGCACCGCTTTGCATTAAAAAAAGTCCCTGACCCTTTCCAAATACGCAGCGGCTGAAAAAAGCATAGATGTGAACGTGTCCCATAGGAAACCATGTAAATGGACTGTAGTGCGTTTCTGCAAAAATCACTAAACACATAGATATGAACCAGGTCTAAGACGTTTAGTAACATAATGGGGTTAAAAAAACTAAAATTAGCCCTTTATAGTACAAAGAAAAGCAGATAATCACTACTGTAAGGGGTTCATTTTTTTACTGTAGAACTGTGAAAGTAATATTTACAGTAGCAATTATTTGCTCTTTTTGTACTATAAAGGGCTTATTTTAGTTTTTTTTAACCCCATTATGTTACTGGCCGATTAATCGATTATGAAAATAGTAATCGATTAATTTCATAATCGATTAGTTGTCGATTAATCGATTAGTTGTTTCAGCCCTAATGTATTTATACATGGAGATCATATCCCCCCCTTATATATTTATACATGGAGATCATATCCCCCCCTTATATATTTATACATGGTGCTCATATCCCCCCCTTATGTATTTATACATGGAGATCATATCCCCCCCTTATATATTTATACATGGAGATCATATCCCCCCCTTATATATTTATACATGGAGATCATATCCCCCCCTTATATATTTATACATGGTGCTCATATCCCCCCCTTATATATTTATACATGGAGATCATATCCCCCCCTTATATATTTATACATGGAGATCATATCCCCCCCTTATATATTTATACATGGTGCTCATATCCCCCCCTTATGTATTTATACATGGTGATCATATCCCCCCCTTATATATTTATACATGGTGCTCATATCCCCCCCTTATGTATTTATACATGGAGATCATATCCCCCTTATGTATTTATACATGGAGATCATATCCCCCTTATGTATTTATACATGGAGATCATATCCCCCTTATGTATTTATACATGGAGATCATATCCCCCCTTATGTATTTATACATGGAGATCATATCCCCCTTATGTATTTATACATGGAGATCATATCCCCCCCTTATGTATTTATACATGGAGATCATATCCCCCCTTATGTATTTATACATGGAGATCATATCCCCCCTTATGTATTTATACATGGTGATCATATCCCCCCTTATGTATTTATACATGGTGCTCATATCCCCCCCTTATGTATTTATACATGGAGATCATATCCCCCTTAATTTCCTCTTCTCAAGAGAGGATGAATTCAGTTCCTCTAATCTCTCCTCATAGCTGAGCTCCTCCATCCCTCTTATCAGTTTGGTTGCTCTTCTCTGCACTTTCTCCACTTCCCCGATATCCTTTCTGAGAACTGGAGCCCAAAACTGAACTTCATATTCCAGATGAGATCATCCTAATGATTTGTACAGATGATGTCTCTCTCTCTGGAGTCCACACCTCTCTTATACAAGAAAGAACACCATTGGGAGGAATTAGAGTGGAGACTGGATGAGAAGGCCTGGCTCACAGTCTCCACTCTAATTCCTCCCAATGCTGTTCTATGGGGTTGAGGTCAGGACTCTGTGCAGGCCAGTCACGGTCCTCTACCCCAAACTCGCTCATCCATGTCTTTATGGACCTTGCTTTGTACACTGGTGGGCAGTCATGTTGGAACAGGAAGGGGCCGTCCCCAAACTCCTCCCACAAAGTTGGGAGCATGAAATTGTCCAAAATGTCTTGGTATGATGACGCCTTAAGAGTTCCCTTCACTGGAACTAAGGGGCCAAGCCCAACCCCTGAAAAACAACTCCACACACCATAATCCCCCTCCCCCCCCACACCATAATCCCCCCTCCACCAAATGATTTGGTCCAGTGCACAAAGCAAGGCCCATAAAGACATGGATGAGTGAGTTTGGGGTAGAGGACCATGACTGGCCTGCACAGAGTCCTGACCTCAACCTGATAGAACACCTTTGGGATGAATTAGAGCGGAGGCTTCGAGCCAGGCCTTCTCGTCCAACATCAGTGCCTGACCTCACAAATGCTCTTCTGGAAGAATGGTCAAACATTCCCATAGACACCCTCCTAAACCTTGTGGACGGCCTTCCCAGAAGAGGTGAAGCTGTTATAGCTGCAAAGGGGCGGAGCCAACTCAATATTGAACCCTCCGGACTAAGACTGGGAGGTCATTAAAGGTCATGTGTGTGTAAAGGCAGGCGTCCCAATACTTTTGGGAATATAGTGTAGGTAGGATGTGACGTATGATGTCACAGATTATACTGCTTTCTATTTGCCCAAACAAATACACCTGACTTTGCATACATGTGCAAAACTCTCCAAAAGTAGGCGTGTATATACACACAATATATGTTAAAAAAAAAACAAAAAAAAAAAAAAAAACACCCTATCCAAACAAAAGTTCCATTCAGGTGTGGATGGAGAAAAACTGACCCCATAGACACAATCCCCAATCCCGTCCACACAGCCCCTCAAGGCTCAACTCCGAGAATATACAAAAAAATCCTCCCCCGCTCTCCAAGGGATAACTGCTTGTTTAGTCTCGGGGAGAGGAGAAGCACTTTACCTGATCGGCAGTTCTCCCAGCAGACAGTGCCCCCCCCCCCCCCCATAGCTCCAGCAGTGGTCTGTCCCTTGGGGCAGGACTATGGACCTTCTATCGGTGTTGTCCTCAGGACTATGGACCTTCTATCGGTGTTGTCCTCAGGACTATGGACCTTCTATCGGTGTTGTCCTCAGGACTATGGACCTTCTATCGGTGTTGTCCTCAGGACTATGGACCTTCTATCGGTGTTGTCCTCAGGACTATGGACCTTCTATCGGTGTTGTCCTCAGGACTATGGACCTTCTATCGGTGTTGTCCTCAGGACTATGGACCTTCTATCGGTGTTGTCCTCAGGACTATGGACCTTCTATCGGTGTTGTCCTCAGGACTATGGACCTTCTATCGGTGTTGTCCTCAGGACTATGGACCTTCTATCGGTGTTGTCCTCAGGACTATGGACCTTCTATCGGTGTTGTCCTCAGGACTAGACCAGCTGGATGAGAAGATGGGACCAGTCTAGCAGTGTGGAGGATCGGTAGATCTCCTAAACCAACCCTTAACCGTTCCGGTGTCGGCACATCCCCACTGCAAGAGATCTCCTTTATGTTTTCTGGAGTTGGGCTTTAAAGAATCACTTATTGGCTGGTCTGGTGGCTCTTCATCACCATCTGAAGAAGACGAAGTCACGGACATAATCTACGGTTGGGTTGAGGAGGTTCATCTTGTGGTGGTTTTGGTTTTCTACAGGTAGTTTCATTCATTCATCAATAAATCAATTATTAGCAGTCTTCATCAGTGACCTGGAAGAAGCCTGAAGAGAAGACGGGTGGCTTTGCTTTGATGTTCCAGGTCAACATAACAGCCTGACAACTGGTGAGGAGGTCGT
>JBBHAA010004056.1:40000-45929 GCA_037953035.1 Aquarana catesbeiana | reverse complement strand
CCATCATTCCTCCTCATCAGAGACCCCAGAGAATAAAATGGCGGCCATTCCAATTTTTATGTTACACCACATTAGCGCAACAGTTCACGGAACGCAAAATTTCAGGAAAAAGTACACTGAAACCTTTTTTTTCAGCGCAGAAATGCGACGTCCGGCCAAATTTCTGGGTAAAATATAAAAGACGAAGTTGCGTCAAGTAAATAGATATCCGACGTCTCAAAGCTTAAAATTGCGTGCGCCTGTAAAACGGCGACAAAGTCCAGTTCCCTTTTATATTTTCCATAGGTGACGCTAGAAAGGCCTCTTCGGGTCGCCAGTTTAGGGAGAGTCATGAAATACGGTCCTAGAAATATAAATCTCACTCCGGCGTGTGCGGCGATACCTCACATGCATGGCGCAATTTTTGTCTACATGTGCGCGCTCCATTGCATTGGGGTGTGTAGGAAGGGGTGATGGCGCGTCTTTTATCGTGTTTTTTTTTTTATTTTGTTGTTATTACAAAAAAAATCAAGATTTTTTTACACTTTCTTTTTTATTGTAACTTTATTGCAATTATGAGGGGGGACAAAAAGCGCCCCCCCCCATGTGATGGCATTCGGCAGGTGAGAGGTCCAATTTATGGAGACATTGGGGGTCTCCAATCATTAATGCCCCCCTCCCCCATGTGATGGCATTGGGCAAGTGAGAGGTCCAATTAATGGAGACGATGGGGGGTCTCCAATCACCAATGCTCCCCCCCCTGTGATGGCATTGGGCAGATGAGAGGTCCAATTTATGGAGACATTGGGGGTCTCCAATCACCAATGCCCCCCCTCCCCATGTGAGATGGCATTGGGCAAGTGAGAGGTCCAATTTATGGAGACATTGAGGATCTCCAATCACCAATGCCCCCCCCCCCCCCATGTGATGGCATTGGGCAAGTGAGAGGTCCAATTTATGGAGACATTGAGGATCTCCAATCACCAATGTCCCCCCCCCCATGTGATGGCATTGGGCAAGTGAGAGGTCCAAATTATGGAGACATTGGGGGTCTCCAATCACCAATGTCTCCCCCTCCCTCCATGTGAAGGCATAGGGCAGGCGAGAGGTCCAATTTATGGAGACATTGGGGGTCTCCAATCCCCAATGTCCGTCCATCCCCCCCATGTGATGGTATTGGGCAGGTGAGAGGTCCAATTTTTGGAGACATTGGGGGTCTCCAATCATCAATGTCCACCCCTCCCCATGTGATGGCATTGGGCAAGTGAAAGGTCCAAATTATGGAGACATTGGGAGTCTCCAATCACCAATGTCCGTCCGTCCCCCCATGTGATGGCATTGGGCAGGTGAGAGGTCCAATTTATGGAGACATTGGGGGTCTCCAATCACCAATGTCCGTCCGTCCCCCCATGTGATGGCATTGGGCAGGTGAGAGGTCCAAATTATGGAGACATTGGGGGTCTATTAGATCTCCAATGTCCCCCCCGCCCTCCAATGCAGCCAATAAACCACAACCCTAGGTTCACATCTATGCGGCTGCGGTTGATGTGCTTTTTCAGCGCGTTTTGCATTTTTTAACCCAGGTTTTTACGTGCAGTTTTTATGCACTTTGCTGTTTTTTTTCTCTTTAACACATAGTGTAAGCTGGTTGATAAGGAGTCGGCCGGTAAGCTGCCGCATCCTTAACAACCGATAAGTCATCAGCTGTCAGCTGGTTTCCTCACTGACAGCTGAATGTAAAAAAAAGAATTGCCAGCAATAAAAAAAATATGGAAAAAAAATGGCGTGCCCCCCCCCCCTCCATCCATACCAGACCCTTATCCAAGCATGCAGCCTGGCAGGTCAGGAAAGGACGAGGATGAGTGAGCCATACCAGGCCACATGCCCTCAACAATGGGGGGTTGGGGGGTGCTTTTGGGCGGGGGGGGGCTCTGCATTTGAAGTTTATTACATGCAAAACGCAATCTGCTGCGGAAAAAAAGTCCCTGACCCTTTTCAAAAACGCAGCGGCTGAAAAACAGATACTGTAGATGTGAACGTGCCCCATAGGGAAGTAGCCAAGGAATGATAGCTGTGACCCCGGAAGTGACACAATTCACATGGTGCCTGGGTCCAATAGTCATGGGGGGAGGGGGATCAAGATATAAGGGATGTCTATGGAATGGGTCAGGCTCATTACATAACACATAGCTCCCAACTGTCCCTGATTTGGAGGGATTGTCCCTGATTTGGAGGAATTGTCTCTGATTCAGAGGGACTGTCTCTGATTCGGAGGGACTGTCTCTGATTTGGAGGGATTGTCTCTGATTTGGAGGGACTGTCTCTGATTTGGAGGGGCTGTCTCTGATTTGGAGGGATTGTCTCTGATTTGGAGGGGCTGTCTCTGATTTGGAGGGACTGTCTCTGATTTGGAGGGGCTGTCTCTGATTTGGAGGGATTGTCTCTGATTTGGAGGGGCTGTCTCTGATTTGGAGGGATTGTCTCTGATTTGGAGGGGCTGTCTCTGATTTGGAGGGGCTGTCTCTGATTTGGAGGGGCTGTCTCTGATTCGGAGGGATTGTCTCTGATTCGGAGGGATTGTTTCTGATTTGGAGGGACTGTCTCTGATTTGGAGGGACTGTCTCTGATTTGGAGGGATTGTCTCTGATTTGAAGGGATTGTCTCTGATTTGGAGGGACTGTCTCTGATTTGGAGGGATTGTCTCTGATCTGATTTAGAGGGACTGTCTCTGATTTGGAGGGATTGTCTCTGATTTAGAGGGACTGTCTCTGATTTGGAGGGATTGTCTCTGATTTGGAGGGATTGTCTCGGATTTGAAACAATGTCCCTCTTTCCTCCTCATTTGTCCTATATTTTGGTCTGATCTATATAGTTGTATATAAAATGCATTATTTATCTTTCAAAAACTATTTCCCAGCTTTAAACCTTCTATCCAATTTCTAAATTGCTGCATTTGTAAATTTCAAAATCACAAATCCCACCCCCACCAATGAGCTTTCCCCCCACCTCAATTATGAGCCTCCCCCCACCTCCATCAATAAGCCTTCCCTCCCCACCTCCATTAATGAGCCTTCCCTTTTCCCACCTCCATTAATAAGCCTTCCCTCTCCACCTCCATCAATGAGCCTCCCCCCACCTCCATCAATAAGCCTTCCCTCTCCACCTCCATCAATGAGCCTTCCCTCCCCACCTCCATCAATGAGCCTTGCCTCCCCACCTCCATCAATGAGCCTTCCCTCCCCACCTCCATCAATGAGCCCTCCCTCCCCACCTCCATCAATGAGCCTTCCCTCCCCACCTCCATCAGTGAGCCTTCCCTCCCCCACCTCCATCAATGAGCCTTCCCTCCCCACCTCCATCAATGAGCCTTCCCTCCCCACCTCCATCAATGAGCCTTGCCTCCCCACCTCCATCAATAAGCCTTCCCTCTTCCTCACCTCCATCAATGAGTCTTCCCTCCCCCACCCATCAATAAGCCTTCCCTCCTCACCTCCATCAATGAGCCTTCCCTCCCCCCACCTCCATCAATGAGCCCTCCCTCTTCCCACCTCCATCAATGAGCCTTCCCTCCCCACCTCCATCAATAAGCCTTCCCTCCCCACCTCCATCAATGAGCCTTCCCTCCCCACCTCCATCAATGAGCCTTCCCTCCCCACCTCCATCAATGAGCCTTCCCTCCCCACCTCCATCAATGAGCCTTCTCTCCCCACCTCCATCAATAAGCCTTCCCTCCCCACCTCCATCAATGAGCCTTCCCTCCCCACCTCCATCAATGAGCCTTCCCTCCCCACCTCCATCAATGAGCCTTCTCTCCCCACCTCCATCAATAAGCCTTCCCTCCCCCCACCTCCATCAATGAGCCCTCCCTCTTCCCACCTCCATCAATGAGCCTTCTCTCCCCACCTCCATCAATAAGCCTTCCCTCCCCACCTCCATCAATGAGCCTTCCCTCCCCACCTCCATCAATGAGCCTTCTCTCCCCACCTCCATCAATAAGCCTTCCCTCCCCACCTCCATCAATAAGCCTTCCCTCCCCACCTCCATCAATGAGCCTTCTCTCCCCACCTCCATCAATAAGCCTTCCCTCCCCACCTCCATCAATGAGCCCTCCCTCTTCCTCACCTCCATCAATGAGTCTTCCCTCCCCCACCCATCAATAAGCCTTCCCTCCTCACCTCCATCAATGAGCCTTCCCTCCCCCCACCTCCATCAATGAGCCCTCCCTCTTCCCACCTCCATCAATGAATCTTCCCTCCCCACCTCCAATTATGAGCCTCCCCTCCATTAATGAGTCTTTTCCCCACCTCATTAATGAGCCTTTCCTCCCTTCCATCAATGATCCCCCCCCCCTCCCCCCACCTCCATCGATGAGCCTTCACCTGTCGCCAGTTCTCCTTCTTTGGACCACTTTTGGTCAGTCCTGACCACTGCAGTCCAGGAACATCCCACAAGAGCTGCAGTTTTGGAGTTGTTCTGACATGGTCATCTAGACAATTTGGCCCTCAAATCCTCACACTTGTCTAATTTTTCTATCGACACAAAACTTTGAGGACAACATGTTCACTTGCTGCCTCATATATCCAACCCGCTTCCAGATGTGATGGTAATGAGATAATCAAGGTTATTCACTTTACCTGTCAGTGGTCAGAATGGTATGGCTGATGATCGGTGTACATACAGTAGATTTATATTTATTATCCTAATAAGTAACAATAAATGCATAATAATGAAAAAAAAAAGTTTAAGCTTACAAAGATGCACAGAAACTCTGAAATTGAAATGATTTATTTACCCAAGATAAACCATAAATGCACAAAACACCACGTCTGGTACTAGTAATATACAGAGACATCATATACTACAACCCGGGAAGGCAGCAGAAGGTTCAGTCTTCTCATCGTTACATTACAAACATCAAACGTCTTCATACTTTTTTTTTATTTTTTTTATTTTTAATTGCATACAAAAAAAGGCAAAAAACGAGTTCACAAGTAAAATTATTTCACCAAGTCTCAGTAAGAAATAAATTGTGTCCGATGTGCTTTATATACAGAGAACACGGAGCTCTACCCGCCAGAAGAGAAGAGCCGGAGCAGACCCGGCGGCGTCCTCTGCCACGCAAATCAGGTAAGTTTAGTGTCAGAACGAATGTGAATTAGTGATTTCAGAACATGCACAGGACTGAAATGAAGGACTAACGGGTCACCCTTCGGACCTCGGCCTGAAACTGGGACTGTATCCCCCCCTGCACACACCAACAGCAGCCAATCACCTTCTGCCTTTTTTTTTTATAAACCTGAAGAAGCAGCATGAAAGGCAGAACCTGCTTGGTTTCAATAGGTAATGCAGGCAGTTTCACTTTAATACATCAGGTGCTAAAAAACAGTTTCTCAACTCTGGTCCTAAAGTCTAAATCCAACCAAAAAAATAATAAATGCAACCATAGTAAATAATAAAAAAAAAAAAAAGTGCATTTATTTTATTTGCATAGAAGCCTTAGGAAGCATTGCACCTGCGCACAGTGGAACGTGGGTGCAATGCCCGGGCTCCTGCAGCTGCTGGTACAGACCTCTGGTTGTAGGGTTGATAAAAGGAGTACAAGTACGGTGACCTCACCGTCAGGACCTGGATCACCTGCTGGTGGCACTGTGGTTCCCTGGGCGGAGGGTTGTAATTCCAGTGTTTAAATTTTAACAATATTAATTTTAATGAACACAAAATAATTAGAATATTTATAATTATTATTATAATAATTATCCTTATTTGATTTAAAACGATAGAGAGCCGGCAACTTTGATATCCATGTTGAAGTCTTTATTGGTCAAATGGTGGTGACATTAAAAAAACGAACGCGTTTCGGGGAGCAGTCTTAATCATTAAGGCTACTCGTCATATAATAATAATAAATATTATAATTATTTTGTATTTGTGCCAGCCCCTTCCTAAAGCC
>JBBHAA010004056.1:0-37500 GCA_037953035.1 Aquarana catesbeiana | reverse complement strand
TAGGTACAACACTCCAGCCTAGGTTTACTTCACAGTTTAAAGTGCACCTGCCCTCCACTTACACTAAAAGCCGCCATCTTGTAGAAAACACTGACTGGGCACCAATGCTTCATAGTATGGAGTTCAGTTAGGTTGGCTTCACAGTTGTGTGGTGTGGAAATGGGCGGTAGTACGTGCTTTGCATGGCCAACATACGCATACAGCACTATGTACTGTGCATACCATGCGTTGTAGTGAAAATGCTTCAACTGCAGTTTTTTCATGCATTGAGGTGTGCGGTTACCCCCATCCATAATGAGCGGACTTGCCTTAAAACAGCATGCATCAACGCACGGTAGCGCATGCACAATTATTAATGGGCCTTTAAAGCCGAATTCCAAAGCAGTGCAGGAGTTAAATCCAAGGAGATGTATGACAACTCATGAACTTATCTCTATTATTTAAATCTGGCAAGTTAATGGCTTTGCCGGAGCAAGCACTGACACTGTCTGTGAGAGACAAGAGAGAGTCACACAGAGCAATTATGCCTGCCCTTCTCTTCTGCTGCCCATTCAGAGAAGCCTTTGTATTTTGTGCATGAGTTCACATAATACAAAGGCTTCTGTGAATGGGCAGGAGGAGAGGAGAGGAGGGGCATAGCAGCAGCACTGGCTCAAATGTTAAAGATGCTTAGACCTGAAGCATCAACATCGGGGCTATCGGAAGTAAAGCGATGGCCTTCTATTATATAATCGGACAGATATAAATAATAGAGAAGCCCAGCAGGTGCCATGCACCACCTTGGACTTAACGAATAGTGCGCCTTCACTTTTTATAAAGGAGCTGAATTTCTGGAATTCAGCTTTTAAGTGGAGTTCCACCCAAAAATGGAACTTCTGCTTTAAGTAATGGTGACCCCCTGACAAGCCACATTTGGCATGTCATTTTTTTGGAGCGGACACCCAGTTTTTATGGGCACCACTCCTGAAAAGCGATTTGTGGTGGATTTTTTTTTTTTCTGATCCTTTAGGGGGAGTTTGCATTGCAATACTGCGCAGCAACCCTGTGCTAAGCAGTTGGCATGCGGTTTACGGTGTGGTCTCATTGACGTTAATGGCAAAGCCAAACATGACCCGTCAGGTTAAATTTGGTCGCACCACAAAAAACAAGCAGCAATGTGTATGGACCTGAACGGCCGCCATATTATTCTGTAGATAGGCGGCGATCAAGGGAGTGGCTAAAAATGCAGATCAACGGTCCTTTTTTATTCATTTATTTTTTTTTACTGCCCCTTTGCACCCGTGTACACTCAGCCTACGACCCACAGGCTGGTGGAATCTCATACAAGCCGGAATGCATTGAAATAATTAGGAATTCATCTTCATTAAATGGGGAAACAATCAGAAAATTCTGAGTTTTAATCAATTTACACCTTTTGGTCCCCATCAATGCCCAGTTTCTTTAATTCATGAGGATGTGTCTGGTCCCGATCAAATCTTAGTGATTGGCTCTGCCAGCTGAGCCAGAAAGATCTGTGTTTTGGGGGGGGGGGGGGGGTGATGAGGCCAATGGCATTGCCTTACAATAACCAATGAGATTCTACATCACCCTGAAAGGGGCCTGTAGGAGAAGTTTGAATTTGGGGATCACCCAGAAGGAGCCTTTGATAAAGCAAGAGGACTTCTGATTATGGGGTGAATAGAGAAAAAAAAAATGGCCGCCCTTAGGTCATGGAATGGCAGGTGCTGTTCATGGAGATGAAAACTGTATATAAAACAAGTGAAAGAATATGACCTCAGGCTCAATACTCAATACTATGACAAGGTATACTGGCCGGTTGTATATTCTGGACCCAAATAAGCCAAGAATTGATAAAATGTAAAAAAAAAAAAAAAAAAATACTTACCTCGGACCCGGGCTTCCTCCTCTAGGCAAAGGGTGACCTCAATGGGCTTCTCGCTGGATCCTGGGAAAGCCAAGGATCCAAAAATCTCATAAGAATGGGCGAGCGCTCGGTTCTGGATCGCCTTCTTGTAAGATTTGTCATCTTCAGCTCTCCCAAAGATCCTAAAATGAGACTCAATGGTGTCACCAGAACCTGCAGGGAGCAGAACTTCCAACCTTCACTGGAGGATGAAGGAATGAGAGATGATCAGGCTGGTCCCTTTAGGTGGAGGATTGTCCCTGCCCCCCTCATAGTGACACAGACTGTCCTGACGCACCCTTATACGATCGAATGAACATGTTGGCTCCATTGTCAGATACTTTGATAAAGGAGTCCTCTAAGAGGCTCATTCACACAGGCAGAAAAAATCCACGCAGCATTTAGATGCACACAGTGTATTGTTTTTGGTGCATCTAAAAAGTAGCTTAGAGCGCTGCTGGCAAAGCTCCGGTGATGCCCTGTGCTGCGGGTGTCGGCATCCACAGAGCCTATTGAAACCCAATAGATAACGCTGGAAGGGAAAGATGCCGTACTCCAATCAGCCCAAATATCATATAGGGGGGTCAATTGAAAATGGCCTCCCAGGCCACGCCCATGGTGCGTTTCGCCCCCCATCACCAAGCCCTGTGGGTGGGATGAATCAAGTCCGAGGCACGGCCTTGGGAGGAAGTTCTCGATCCCCCCCCCCATCTGATACTTGTGCTGATTGAAGTGCGGCTTCTTTCCGTTTTAGCATTACCTACAGCAGTGATGGCGAACCTCGGCACCCCAGATGTTTTGGAACTACATTTCCCATAATACTCACCTACACTGCAGAGTGCCTGAGCATCATGGGAAATGTAGTTCCAAAACATCTGAGGTGCCGAGGTCATTGAGCCCAAACACACACTGCTGCGTCTACATGCAAAAATGTGCGCTGCGTTTAGTCGCGCACAAAAAAAAAAAAGTAGGAAACAGTCGCATTCCATGGCCACACAGATCTGTAAATCGTTCGAGCGTACGTGAATAAACGCATATGCATGTACAAGTGTACTCATTTATTGCAATAAAACAAAAGAACTTTATGGGAGAGATTTACTAAAACGGGAGCACACAGAATCGGGTGCAGCTGCGCATTTTAACCAATCAGCTTCTTACTTCAGCTTGTTCAATAAAGCTTCGACAATAAGCCCCCCTCCCCCGCCCACATCGGCGCGATTTGACATATCAAATCACATGCCAAAAATCACAGCCTATTGCCAGTGTTCTGCCTGAAAAATCCAAACTCGCCAAAATCTCCAACCACGTTACTTCCGGTGACTCTCCAGCACCGATAATTGGAGATTTGGACGAGTTGGCTGTTTTCACAGAACGGCGGCAGCGTATACAGTACTGAGAAGGAAGTGTCACCAGCACACCAGGGTTTCCAAAATCGGGTCCAAAACTTTAATCACATAATATCAAAAAAATAAATAGAAGCGACGTTTCGCAGCCAGGCAGGACCCCTTCATCTGGTCACATGCCTGATGAAGGAGTCCTGCGTGGCTCCGAAGCGTCGCTTCTATTTATTTTTTTGATAGTGTGTGATTAAAGTTTTGGACCCAATTTTGGAGATCCTGGTGTGCTGGTGACACTTCCTTCTCATGATTGCAGTCGGTTCCAGCCGTCGGTCATTTCAGCACCCAATCTAAGATACAGCCGTTTGTGCAGGAACGTGTGCGCTGGGAGTACTGCATTGGAAGCATATACAGTAGAGTACAGTAGCAGTAGCATATACAGACGAGTTGGCTGTTTTGGCAGAACACGGGGTAAGGAGGGAAAAAAAGCTGTCTCTGCCTGGGAGGCGGCCATGTTGTTGGTTAGTATGGGGGCAGACTCATAGGTGTGCGCAGCCTACTGCATAGGGGTGTGCACCCCAAAGCTCAAACACACGTGCATGTCACCTGCTGTCACAGGTGGTGGGTGACAGTTGATTGGGAGCATATTACATTACACCCTAAATACGGGTGTTCCTAATGTTGAACCTAGCATTTAACATAATGGGGGCATTTACACTGGCCACTGGCACCCTCAACCACCTACCTGGTGCTGCCCCTAGATATTGCTAATGCACATGGGGCGGATAGGGTGTGCCCAGGCACATCCGGCACACCTTGTGCGCACGCCTATGGGCGGACTAACAATGTCCGCTCGTTATTTGGTGTACCTTACTGTATACGCTGCTGCCGTTCTGTCAAAACAGCCCAGCTCGTTCAAATCTCCAATTATTGCTGCTGTAGAGTCATCGGGAGTGACGCAACTGGAGATTTTGGCGAGTTGGAGTTTTCGGCAGAACACCGGCAAACAACGCTGTAGCAATCTGTGCGACGCCGACTTTGGGGCACCGCACCGATTTCCAAAAGTAGTTCCTGCACTTAAGGGGGGGGAGGGATTTAAATAGACATCTGTGCATGTACCCCCCCGCACAGATGTCTTTCGAATCGCCCCCCCCCGAACTCGCACAATTTCAAACCCGCATTCAGTGTGAACGAGGACTAAAACCTGGAAGCTGATTGGTTACTATGCAGAGCTGCACCAGCTTTAGTAAATCTCCCCCCATTGTGTCTAAACACGAGTCCGGTAGGCGTGTATTTTTTACACGGAGTCTTCTGCTAGCTCTGTGTTCCATGCAGAAAATAAACATATGCCCGTGTGAATGAGCCCCCCCCCCCACTTCCATAGAGCTTCTCTGTACTCTATGTATTAAATATAGACATTGTATACAGAAAGGATAGGTAACTTCAGCACTTCAGCTGTGATGAAACTACAAATCCCATGAGGCATTGCAGGACTGACAACCACGGGCATGACTCCCAGAGGGAGAGGGATGATGGGATTTGTAGTTTCACTACAGCTGGAGTTCCGGCTCCCCCCTAGCATACAGTATACAAATCCATGCCTGGAATATAAAGTGGTGGCAGAATACATTGTAGGATAGAATACGACTTCTACAGGGAAAACCTACAAGCTCTGCAATGATCCGGATTTCGCACGCAACGATAATGGAATTGGTCCCTATTCCTGTAAAAAAAACATTTGAGGTGAAGCAGGACGTCCGATAAACACTCCAATCATGTTCACTAGCGGGATATTCCATGTGGAGATCACATTGTGTCACATGTTGGGTAACAGATACAGTGATGGCGCTCAACTTCTCCGCTCAGAGGCTCCCCAGGAGGTTTAAAGAAGAGTTCCAGGTATGGAGAAGGTTACATAGTTACAGCTTGGACCAACTATGTATATATCATACCTGTGTGATCCCTCTAGAAGGAAATCACTGTGTAGACCGTGGGTGCTCCACCTGTGGCCCTCCAGCTGCTGCGCAAACTACAAGTCCCATGAGGCACTGCAAGGCTGACCATTACAAAAATGGCTCCCAAAGACAGAGGCATGATGGGACTTGTAGTTCCACAACAGCTGGAGGGCCACAGGTTGAGCTCCCATGGTGTAGACCAGGGAAAGGCAATTAGCGGAACCTCCAGCTGTTGCAAAACTACAAGTCCCATCATGCCTCTGGGTGTAATGCTTGTGGCTATCAGAGTCTTGCTATGCCTCATGGGACTTGTAGTTCTGCAACAGCTGGAGGTCCGCTAACTGCATATCCCTGGTGTAGACACTGCTACTACACTGCTACTACAGTGATCTCCACTAGCTTCCAGGTCCCGTGCTGAGAGGCTTCCCTGCTGAGATGTGAATACAGAAGGTTGGCTGTCACTTAGAGAACACCTTGTACTTTCTAAATAAATGCAAAGTGTTCTCTGATTGGACGAGGTACAGGTTATGACATCACTGCCCCGCCTCCTCCATCTGTGAGCTGTTTTTGTAAGTCTACCAGATTTCAGCTTTAATAAAGCTTTGCCCCTCCTAGGAGGGGACCACAAACACTGAGGGGGGGGGCTTGAGGACCAGGAGTTGTGTGTCACCAAATCACAGCACAGGTATGCCAGCTGCACCATAAATAATACACAAAGTATCCATACAGGATGGAGGTAAAAAGGTACATTGTGGTAGAAAATCCAGAACAGAAACATGGAGCTCCAGTCTGGCCAGGATTACGTGGGAAACGTGTCAGAGGAACTACAAGTCACAGCTGGCTCCACCATCTGGTAAGGCCTGCTGGCACTTGTGGTCCCCTCCCTAGTTCATGGTGCCCCCCCCAAGGTTGCCCATCCCCCTATATATATATTTCTTTCCCTCTGAGCGGCTCTGCGGGCGGGGGTGGAGGGGGTGGGTGGGCTGGGAAGAAGTTAAGCCGCCGGTTTATTTTAAGGAATTCTGCACGTTTGCAGCGCAGACGCTCAGCGAGTGGGCGGACATCTTGTCTAAATGGAGAATTAAGAAGTACAAAGGGAATACTTTGGGCTCCGACATAGAAAAATAGAGTTTAGTGGAAAAAACCCAGCTTCTCGTTCAGCCATTCCTCGGTGAGGTCTTCTGTGTTCCGGATCTCGAATACCTATAAGAAAAAAAAAAAAAAAAAAAAAAAACACGTCAAAAATATTTATTGCGCTTACAACTGTGACAGAGAAAAGAATAAAAAAAAGAAAAAGAAAAAAAAACACGCCCACACTCAACTGTGTAATATATATATATATATATATATATATATATATATATATATATATATATATATATATACACACACACACACACACAGAGTTATATTATATATATATATATATATATATATATATATCTCTATCTATCTCACAAAAGTAAGTACACCCCTCAGTGACATTTGTGTAAATCTTCTCTTCTATCTTTTCATGTGACAACACTGAAGAAATGACATTGTCCCCTCAAAATAACTCAACACACAGCCATTAATGTCTAAACCGCTGGCAACAAAAGTCAGTACACCCCTAAGCGAAAATCTCCAAATTGGGCCCAAAGTGTCAATATTTTGTGTGGCCACCATTATTTTCCAGCACTGCCTTAACCCTCTTGGACATGGAGGTCACCAGAGCTTCACAGGTTGTCACTGGAGTCCTCTTCCCCTCCTCCATGATGACATCACAGAGCTGGTGGATGTTAGAGACCTTGCGCTCCTCCACCTTCCATTTGAGGAGGTCCCACAGATGATCAATAGGGTTTAGGTCTGGAGACATGCTTGGCCAGTCCATCACCTTTACCCTCAGCTTCTTTAGCAAGGCAGTGGTGGTCTTGGAGGTGTGTTTGGGGTGGTTATCATGTTGGAATACTGCCCTGCGGTCCAGTCTCTGAAGGGAGGGGATCATGCTCTGCTTCAGTATGTCACAGTACATGTTGGCATTCATGGTTCCCTCAATGATCTGTAGCCCCCCAGAGCCGACAGCACTCATGCAGCCCCAGACCATGACACTCCCACCACCATGCTTGACTGTAGACAAGACACACTTGTCTTTGTCCTCCTCACCTGGTTGCCGCCACACACGCCTGACACCATCTGAACCAAATAAGTTTATCTTGGTCTCATCAGACCACAGGACATGGTTCCAGTAATCCATGTCCTTAGTCTGCTTGTCTCCAGCAAATTGTTTGTGGTCTTTCTTGTGCATCATCTTTAGAAGAGGCTTCCTTCTGGGATGACAGCCATGCAGACCTATTTGATGCAGTGTGCGGCGTATGGTCTGTCAGTGGTAGGAGAGGGCAGTAGCTGGGGTGGGGATCTTTTAGGGGGGGGGGGCAGCAGTTGATGGGGTTGCGTTGCAGTCCGGGGGACCAGCTCTGTGTCTTTGTCCCAGTCTAGGCCCTCCAGGTATGGTATATGTAGACTTCCATTGTCCCAAGCTGGACCAACGTAACTATGCAAGGACTTCAGCTTTAAATATTTTTTCTTGTTACAATGGACACAAAGCCCTGGTACCGTCCAATGTATTACCATTCTACAACACAAGACTATACCATGAAATGATTTGCACTCCTATGACGCTTCTCATCATCTCAAAGAAGCACTAGAGAGCTGCAGAAGGAAGGGGCCAGCCACCGACTCACTCAGAGAAGGTCAACATTTACATATCAGTAGGCCAGAGATTTGGGGGGTCCGGGGGGTGCAGACTCTGCCCATAGGGTACATGCAGTGAATTGAGGCTTTAGTATTGTTTCTAGAGCACACCACTACACCCCAGGACTGACCATTTCTGGTGAATTATCTGAAATCGAATGATAAAATAAAACATGAAAGTAAATCACATGCAGACAATTACCTTTGTGAGTTCGGCTTTCTGAACAAGTTTGTTTTTGCTGCCGGCGTACATCATCTGCTGTTCTGGCTTGCAGCCTAGGTTAGAAAAAAAAAAAAAAATTACTGTCCAGTCATTACTCAAGGAGAAAATTACTCAATAGAACTTTAATAGAAAAACATGGCCAGTGTGTTTCAGGTGAAATGCTAATAAAGTGATAAATGTTCTTCAACCAACTGGAGTTTCCAAAACCCCATATTTATGCATGGCGTTCCTCACCCACCTCCACATTCTCAACCCTAGTGAACACCTCAGGGATGAATTAGAATCATGATTACGTGGCATCTTCTCATCCAACATCAGTACCTGACCTCACAAACATCCCCAAAAATCTTGTTGAAAGCCTCCCCAGAAGAGTGGAAGATGGTATAGTACCAAAAGGAGGGTAATGCCATACTAATGGTCATGGTTTTGGAACGGATGTCCAACAAGCTCATATAGGTGTGATGGGTGGAGAAACTGGAGTGTCCTTCACAGAGCCCTGACCTCAACCCTACTGAACACCTTGGGGATGAATTGGAATGCCAATGGTGAGCCAGGTCTTCTCATCCAACACAATGTACCTGACATCATAAATGGGTACAAAATTCCCACCCAAAAATTCCCAATTAATAGACACCCTCCAACAACTTGTGGAATGCCTCCCCAAAAGAGTGGAGGATGCTAGATCCACAAAGGGGGACTACTCCATACTAATCGCCATGGTTTTGGAACGGGTGTCCAACAAGCTCATATAGGTGTGATGGCTGGAGAAACTGGAGTGTCCTTCACAGAGCCCTGACCTCAACCCTACTGAACACCTTTGGGATGAATTGGAATGCCAACGGTGAGCCAGGTCTTCTCATCCAACACAATGTACCTGACATCATAAATAGGTACAAATCCCCCCCCCCCCCATTCCCAATTAATAGACACCCTCCAACATCTTATGGAATGCCTTCCCAAAAGAGTGGAGGATGCTGGATCCACAAAGGGGGACTACTACATACTAATGGTCATGGTTTTGGAACGGGATGTTCAACAAGCTCATATAGGGGCTGATGGTCAGGTGTTCACAAGCCTTGGGTCACATTGGGTATCGCAGGACCCAGACGCCAGGTCGTCATGGCAACTAGAAATTGCGTCCTGGTGCCTGGGCTTTTGTCAGCCAATTCACTGTTGCAGGGATGCAAAATTTGTATCGCCCGACTGCAGTTCTGGGCCCTGGGTAGGTAGTTTTTCTACAGTTAGCTCTGCCGGGCTCACTTGTCAGGTGGAAGAATTCGGGTGGCCCTGCTTCCCCACATGCAGGTAAAATGCCCCCCGCGTGCCCCCCCCCCCCCCCCGGGCTGGACTTACCTACAGGGCTGGAAAAGATGAAACACAAGGGGTACGAGACTCTTCCATCTTCATGCTGGTATTTATAACTGTACACTATGAATGTAAGCCAAGATTAAGGAAGATAAAAACACAAAAAAAAATGTTTGGAATACGGCGAGCATGAACAAAAATATACCCACTGCTGTGGAATCTAACCCCATACACACTATTAGATTTTCTGCAGATTTTTGTCTTCAGATTTACCAAAACCATGTAGTGAGAGGGCCGGCCTGATGGCATACAAATTGAAACTCAGGGTTTGACCTCATATTATATGGTTTTGGTAAATCTGAAGACAAAAAATCTGCAGAAAATCTAATAGTGTGTATGGGGTCCAACATTCTGCCTGTTTTCCACAGAATGCAACCCCCTCCACCCTCCATAGACACAGCAAGCCATGACTCCACATTTACTGCATAGCCAAACCAAAATCCCCTGCGATGGGATTCTGAAAAGCCCTCACTTCTACAAACATTAATATTCTGCAATGACAGGTTCACTTTAAAGCACAACTCTGTGGGTTAACTCCTCGTTATATCTACGGCAGAGGATTGAGGAGGAAATACTTACCCTATTTCTTACTCCGTCAGGGACCTTCCAGCCTCCAAAATGTGAGATACGGAGTATATGTCATTGTATTGTGTGTGATGATGCCGAGTTTCCACCACAAACTGAAGCTTCGGGAAAAGGAGGAGAACAATGGAGACAGCCAGAGCTGGATGTAAGGTATTTTATAGCGCCTGTTCTGAAATCTCCTAGGCAACACAAGCAATTAACTCTTGCAATGCAGCAAAGCTGGGAATGGGGGGGTTTAAAGTGTATTTCTACCTTTGCAGTCCAAGCATATGTATGCAGGAGGCACCATCAGATGTCTGCATATAATTTAGGTTGTGCTGCAATATACACCTGGACCCCAAAAATATATAGCACTGCTATGAGGATATAGTGACCAACTTGTGGTCACTGGAGCCATTATCTGTGGTCACAGGAGGCATTGTCTGTGGCCAAAACCAACTCCTGTGGTCACTGGAGCCATTTTATGTGGCCAGAACCAACTCTTGTGGTCACTGGGGTGGTTTCCTATGGCTGAAACTAACTCTCAAAGTTCACTTGAAACACTTCCCATGACTGAAACCAACTTCTGTGGTCACCGGAGACACTTCTCCTGGCTGAACCCAACGCTTGTGGTCACTGCAGCCACTTCCCATGGTTGAGGTCACTGGAGCCACTTCAAAATGTTCAACAATTCAAAAATTACCTTTGGTCACAGGACGCATTGTCTGTGACCAAAACCAGTCCCTGTGATCACTGGAGCCATTGTCTGTGGCCAAAACTAAATTCCTGTGGTCACTGGAGCCTTGCCTTGGCTGAAACCAATTCCTGTGGTCACTGGAGCCATTGCCTGTGGCCAAAACCAATTCCTGTGGTCACTGGAGCCATTGCCTGTGGCCAAAACCAATTCCTGTGGTCACTGGAGCCATTGCCTGTGGCCAAAACCAGCTCTTGTGGTCACTGGAGCCATTTTATGTGGCCAGAACCAACTCTTGTGGTCACTGGGGTGGTTTCCTATGGTTGAAACTAACTCTTGAGTTCACTTGAGACACTTCCCATGACTGAACCCAACGCTTGTGGTCACTGCAGCCACTTCCCATGGTTAAAAAAAACAATTCTTGAGGTCACTGGAGCCACTTCAAATGTTCAAAAATTCAAAAATTTGCTGTGGCCAAAACTAAATTCCCGTGGTCACTGGAGCCATTGCCTGTGGCCAAAACCAACTCCTGTGTTCACTGGCACCATTGCCTGTGGCTGAAACCAACTCCTGTGTTCACTGAAGCCATTGCCTATGGCCCAAACCAGCTCTTGTGGTCACTGGAGCCATTTTATGTGGCTGGAATCAACTCTTGTGGTCACTGGGGTGGTTTCCTATGGCTGAAACTAACTCTCAAGCTCACTTGAGACACTTCCCATGGCTGAAACCAACTTCTGTGGTCACCAGAGACAATTCTCATGGCTGAACCCAACACTTGTGGTCACTGCAGTCACTTCCCATGGTTGAAAACCAATTCTTGAGGTCACTAGAGGCACTTCAAATGGCCGATACCAATTTATGTGGTCACTGGAGCCACTTCCCATGACTGATAGCAACTCCTGAGGTCACTAGCTGGGGCCCACAACCCTCCCTTCCTCAACACTGGCCCATCATTATGATGTATGGGTCATCAACTAATAACAAAGGGATAGAGGCTGGGAGAAGATGAGCCAGGGGCAACAATCACAGACCTGTACACAGTTCAAGCACATGCTTGAAACGATCACCACCGATCACGGGGTAAAAAGGATATCTGGGCTGTCTTTCTGGTAGTTCATCTTTCAGCTCATCTGGAGAAATCCCCTGCTCAGAGAAAAGTGAGAAAACAGCAGCAATTAGCAGGGCAGGTCCCTGGGTGCAGTAATTGTAGAGTTGGATTGGCCCCGGGGATTTGGTGAAACGTTTGGATAATTTAATCATAGCTCTGCATGTCTCAGCTGCACAAAAACACACACAGTGTCCTACTGATAGCATGCAGCTGCCACCCGTCGCCAACAGTGATGGAAATATTCCCCGGGCATGGCTCAGCACACCCAGGAACCGAGCTAGGTCTTGTAGACCCCATGGGGTGTGTTCCTGATCTTCACCTATTACAGATACAGACCAGTCTGCTGCCAAACACCCAAAACAGGTTTCATAACAATTTCCCCAATTTCCCTTTGGGATCAATCAAGTATTTTGTATAAGAACGGTCAGTGCCAAACCGTAAACGGTTCCCTATTATGTTATGTTACAGCCTTATTCTAAACTTCATTAATTTCATTATTTTCCTCCAAATTCTACAAACAATCCCCCATAATGATCCAACTAATGGGTGCAGGCAGCTTTTCTATTTGCTCCGTCTTTCTGTACATGATAGCGCAGGAATAATTACTTTACACAATCCCCCATAATGACAACGTGAAAGAAGTTTGTTTGAAATCTTTGCAAATTTATTAACAATAAAAAAGGAAACAAATTCCATGTACACAAGTATCACAGGCTCCTCCCCTGTACATAAGTATCACAGGCTCCTCCCATGTACACAAGTATCACAGGCTCCTCCCATGTACACAAGTATCACAGGCTCCTCCCATGTACACAAGTATCACAGGCTCCTCCCATGTACAGAAGTATCACAGGCTCCTCCCATGTACAGAAGTAACACAGACTCCTCCCATGTACAGAAGTAACACAGACTCCTCCCATGTACAGAGGTAACACAGGCTCCTCCCATGTACAAAAGTATCACAGGCTCCTCCCATGTACAAAAGTATCACAGGCTCCTCCCATGTACAGAAGTATCACAGGCTCCTCCCATGTACAGAAGTATCACAGGCTCCTCCCATGTACAGAAGTATCACAGACTCCTCCCATGTACAGAAGTATCACAGGCTCCTCCCATGTACAGAAGTATCACAGGCTCCTCCCATGTACAGAAGCATCACAGACTCCTTCCATGTACAGAAGTATCACAGACTCCTCCCATGTACAGAAGTATCACAGGCTCCTCCCATGTACAGAAGTATCACAGGCTCCTCCCATGTACAGAAGTATCACAGACTCCTTCCATGTACAGAAGTATCACAGACTCCTCCCATGTACAGAAGTATCACAGACTCCTCCCATGTACAGAAGTATCACAGACTCCTCCCATGTACAGAAGTATCACAGACTCCTCCCATGTACATAAGTATCACAGACTCCTCCCATGTACATAAGTATCACAAACTCCTCCCATGTAGTCTGTGATACATAGGAGGAGTCTGGACCTCAGACTGGGGCGAACATTCTTCTTCCAACAGGACAACGACCCTAAGCACACAGCCAAGATAACAAAGGAGTGGCTCCGTGACAACTCTGTGAATGTCCCTGAGTGGTCCAGCCAGAGCCCAGACTTGAACCCGATTGAACATCTCTGGAGAGATCTGAAAATGGCTGTGCACCGACACTCCCCATCCAACCTGATGGAGCTTGAGAGGTCCTACAAAGAAGAATGGGAGAAACTGCCCAAAAATAGGAGTACCAAGCTTGTAGTATTATATTCAAAAAGACTTGAGGCTGTAATTGGTGCCAAAGGAGCTTCACCAAAAGTATTGAGTAAAGGCTGTGATACTTATGTACATGGGAGGAGCCTGTGATACTTATGTACATGGGAGGAGCCTGTGATACTTATGTACATGGGAGGAGCCTGGGATACCTATGTACATGGGAGGAGCCTGGGATACTTATGTACATGGGAGGAGCCTGTGATACTGATGTACATGGGAGGAGCCTGTGATACTGATGTACATGGGAGGAGCCTGTGATACTGATGTACATGGGAGGAGCCTGTGATACTGATGTACATGGGAGGAGCCTGTGATACTGATGTACATGGGAGGAGCCTGTGATACTGATGTACATGGGAGGAGCCTGTGATACTGATGTACATGGGAGGAGCCTGTGATACTGATGTACATGGGAGGAGCCTGTAATACTGATGTACATGGTAGGAGCCTGTGATACTGATGTACATGGGAGGAGCCTGTGATACTGATGTACATGGGAGGAGCCTGTGATACTGATGTACATGGGAGGAGCCTGTGATACTGATGTACATGGGAGGAGCCTGTGATACTGATGTACATGAGATTTTTTTGTTTTTTATTTTTAATAAATTTGCAAAGATTTCCAACTTCTTTCACGTTGTTGTTATGGGGGATTGTTTGTAGAATTTTGGAGGAAAATAGTGAATTTAATCCATTTTGGAAAAAGGCTGTAACATAACAAAATGTGGAAAAAGTGACGCGCTGTGAATACTTTCCGGATATGCTATATATACACACACATACAGTTGTGCTCAAAAGTTTGCCTCCCCTGTCAGAAATGGTTAAATTTTTTGATAATGAAAATCTGACTGATCATGACAAGAAAAACGGTCCTATTTTTGAATCGTGATGATATGCAGCCATTTATTATCACATAGTTATTTGGCTCCTTTTTAAATATTAAAAGATAACAGAAATCCCCCAATGGCCCTGATGAAGAGTCGATCTCTCACGTGGATGCACTGAGCAGGCTGGATACTGAGCCACGGGGAGCAAAAAAGAACCAGGGTTGTCCCGATACCACTTTTTTTTAGTACCAATTACTCGCCGATACCAATTACCGATCCTTTTTTTTTTTTTAATGTCATGTGACAGCGGCACTAATATGCAGCACTGATGACGCGGGGACTGTGTCAGTAGTTTTTAATAATTTTATATTTATTTACAATTTTTTTTTTTTTTTTACAATGCTTTCTTTTTTTTGGGGGGGGGGGGGGGGGGTTATTGGACGGTGTCAGTGTGTTTTTTATTTTATTTTTTATTATTTTTACAATTTAACCTTTTCAATATTCATTTATTACATTTTTATTTTTTGATTATTTTTTATTTTTTTTTTTTAATCATTAGCCCTGTTGGGTGGTGGCTTTTGTGAGTTATCAGGCGTCTTAACAGATTGCTGACATCTCGCTTTTGAGACATGGAAAGGGACTGAGGACACAGATTCCCCAGTCCCTTTCTCTGCAGCCTCAGCATTGAAGATGAATGGAAGGGAGACAGAGGCTCCTCTCCATTCATAAACTGAAGCATCGGAACACACAGTTTACAATGCTCAGTCATGAATGGACAGTCAGTGATCACTGACTCTGCATCGGGAAAAGGAAGGAGCTGGTAAATGACATATTTACCGGCTCCTTCCTCTGCTCTCCACCCTGACAGATAGGGGACAGGAGGGGGACTGGAGAAGGGTATGGGGGGACAGTCAGGGGTGATCAGTGCAGCGTTGAGGGGGGGGGGGGTTACAATCACCGATCTCCCAGTATAGATTTCAATAAAGCAGCTGAAAGCTGCGGGAGGGAGAGGAGGAGAAACAGCTTTCAGCTGCTTTATTAAAATCTATACAGGGAGATTGTAACGCCTCCCCAGCGCCGCACCGATCACCCCTGACTGTCGAGTTATCAAATTAAGCATGCCAGAAAGAAGCCTTCACCCCAAATTGCAGTGTGCCACAAACTGTGAGGCGTGTCAAGGTGTTGTCGGCCATATTGTAACCAAGGTGTTGTCGGCCATATTGTAACCGGGCTTTTTTGTGGCGTTGGCGCAGTAAAGGCTTCTTTCTGGCAACTCGACTATGCAGCTCATTTTTGTTCAAATATTGTCATTTTGTGCTCCTTGAGACATCGTCTTTTTCCAGAACAGCCTGTATTTCTCCTGAGGTCCCCTGTGGGGGTCTTTCTATCCTGAACAGTTCTTCTGGCTGTTGTGGCTGCAATCTTTCTTGGTCTACCTGAACTTGGCTTGGCATCCAGAAATCCCCGAATTTTCCAATTCTTAATAAGTGATTGAACAGTACTGACTGTCATGTTCAAGGGCTTTGGATATCTTTTTATATCCTTTTCCCATCTTTGTAAAGTTCCATTACCTTGTTATGCAGGCCTTTTGACAGTTCTTTTCTGCTCCCCATTGCTCAGTATGTAGCCTGCTCAATGCATCCATGTGAGAACTAACAAACTGAAGTTACCTGTGGGGGGTTTTCTGTATATCCCGAACAAGTCTTCTGGCTGCAATCTTTCTTGGTCTACCTGACCTTGGCTTGTTATCAGGAGATCCCGAATTTTCCACGTCTTAAAGCGGTATAAAAACCTGCTTTGTGATTTTTACCTACAGGTAAGCCTATAATAGGGTTGTGGGTAGGGTTGTCCCAATACCACTTTAAGATCGAGTACAAATACCGATACTTTTTTTCCAAGTACTCGCCGATACCGATTACCGATACTTTTTTTAATGTCATGTGACAGTTTGACTAATGGGCACTGATAGGTGGCACTGACTGATGGGCACTGATAAGTGGCACTGACTGATGGGCATTGAAAAGGTGGCACTGATAGGCAGCACTTATGAGCACTGATAGGTAGCACTGACAAGTGGCTGGCACTGATGGGTGGGACTTATGGGCACCGATAGATGGCACTTATAGGCCCTGACAGATGGGACCTGATAGATGGGTACTGACAGATATATGGCACTGATAGGCGGCACTTATGGGCACTGAAATGCAGCACTGATTGGCAATTGCATAATAAATGACATGAATGATGAGAGGAGAGGAAGGATTTTGTAATGCTGTATGGCATATAGCATTGCAAAATCCTTCCTTGCCCCTCATCAGTCATATCATTTAACATCTAGTTAAGTATGCTGCAATGCCCATATTGGTACACCTTGCACTCGGCTGCAGTAAGCCATCAGCGGACATCTTGTTACACCCAGCCTGAACTATATGGGCTGGGTGTAACAAGATGTCCACTGCTGGCTTACCGCAGCCGAGTGCAGGGTGTACCAAGATGGGCGTCGCGATGTTTACCCTCCGGAGACACGGAACGTCACTTCCTGTACCGAATGTGATGGCTCCGGTCACCGTTGTGGAAGAAATATGCAGCGGCGCCCTGCAACCTCGCCCTGGCCAGCTTACCCTCGTGTTCCACTGCCACCAGACCGATCTCCGCTCCGCCCCCTGTCCGCCCGCCGACTTCCGGTTCCAGGTACCGGATCTGGCATCGGGAGCATTTGGTACTCGCCCAAATGCTCGGTATCGGTCCCGATACTAGTATCGGTATAGGGACAACCCTAGTTGTAGGTAAAATGAATATCTCCTAAAACGTGCTCCGTTTAGGAGAAAGTGACCCTGGAAGCAGCTGGTGACGTCACCGGTGCGTCGTAACCGAGGGCTCCCGCCCCACCCCATACAAAACCAAAACATAGGGACTGGTACCGATCGATGACAGGACTGACCTCATGCTCCTCTTCCAGCACCACAAGACGTCGGTCTTTGTCTATTTTCACTGCAAAAGAATCAGAAGACACAAATCAGCAATCCACCCCGGACAGTGCATCACACGGAACTTCAGAGAGATATAAAGGTCACAAATTAATATATCAAATGTATTATTATTTTTTTTAAATACAAGATGTAAAGTAGCCGAATGTGACCTGGGATCAGCCTCCTGCAACCCCTGTACAGACTGGAAGACAGAGAAGCAGCTCAAGGAGCCAATCAGGTCATGTGCTGAGAAGAAGCACGCTGATAGGAGGAGAGAGCAGATTGATGGAAAGAAGAGTTCATCAATGTACTGCTTCTCCTTCCACTGTTCAGTCACAGTCTGGGGGGGGGGGGGGGGACGGATCCAGCACAACCTGGGCTCAGAGGAAGTGGATTGAATTATGCTGGACACCAGATTGCAGATACTGCCTGATCATATAACATGTGGGTGACAAGGAGAGGGGGGGGGGGCTGTGTATGTATATATATGTATATACTGTATAGATTTATCTGCTTGTACTATGATGACCAGGTTGGAGTTCTCTCATTCTGTGAAGATGTCATATAAAAGTCCTCCCAGAATTGGGCCACGCTGCAGCACGATCGATCACCTGCTGCGCCCAACAGACATAGATCTGTCTATCGGCCCAATGAGATTGCTGTGACCAATAACAGATTACATGGCAATTGTACAAAATGAATGGATTCCACTCTTTGTGTTGATCGCTGCGATTGGTCACAGTGATCACATGGTACAGACCCGGCCAATCACAACAACATACACTGAATGGGCTCATTCCTAAGAAATGACTGCTTAGAACAGCGATTGATTCTGTCAAAAGCGATCACAGCGTGTAAAAAATATATATATATATATAAATATCCCGACACGCAGGTTTGTATTATCGGAGGTCACTCACTGATAATGGCGGCATTGTTGGTCTCTTTGCGGAAAACGAAACTTTTTCAGCTTCTCCACCAGTTGCTCGTCCACCTCACACACAACCAGGGTCTCACTCTGCGGAAGGAGGACAAAATATGAGGATCTCGTACTGCGAAATCTTATATAAAATTATTCATGAAGTTCTTAGAATTTGTGCGGAGACAAGATCGAAAAAGCCCAAGCGCCCATCCCCCCCCCCCCCCACCTCCTATGAAGTATTTTAGTAGCACATGTTGCAGGTTCTGCCATTTTTGCACCCCCCTCTGTCCAAAGAGCCCAGGGCCAGCCGCCTCTTTTGCCTACCCCTCGGCCCGGCCCTGCTGAGAATGAAGCCTTTCCAACCACAATGTCATCTGTGAGAATTTTATTTAAAGGAATAGTGCACCTTTTAGTCCACTTCTCATGTTACAACCCAATTTTTTTCTGATGCAACATGGTTGCATTCCCGATCTCCCCACTTACCTAAATCTTAGGATGCTTCTCTATGTATAGAGGAGTTGTGGTATGATTTTACTGCAACCGTGTGGGCGGAGTCAACCATTTGTAAACAAAACCACAAGTCCTGTAGTGTAGGCGGAGCCATGCAATGTTTGTACACAACACTGCAAGTCATGTGGTGTGAGCGGAGCCATGTTTGTAACCAATGCTACAAGTCCTGTGGTGTGGGCGGAGCCAGTAATCTTTGTAAACAATACTACAAGTCCTGTAGTGTAGGTGGAGCCAGGCAATGTTTGTAACCAATACAAGTCCTGTAGTGTGGGCGGAGCCATGCAATGTTTGTAAACAATACTACAAGTCCGGTAGTGTGGGCGGAGCAATGCAAGGTTTGTAAACAATACTACAAGTCCTGTAGTGTGGGCGGAGCCATGCAATGTTTGTAAACAATACTACAAGTCCGGTAGTGTGGGCGGAGCAATGCAATGTTTGTAAACAATACTACAAGTCCTGTAGTGTGGGCGGAGCCATGCAATGTTTGTAAACAATACTACAAGTCCTGTAGTGTGGGCGGAGCCATGCAAGGTTTGTAAACAATACAAGTCCTGTAGTGTGGGCGGAGCCATGTAATGTTTGTAAACAATAGTACAAGTCCTGTAGTGTGGGCGGAGCCATGCAAGGTTTGTAAACAATACTACAAGTCCTGTAGTGTGGGCGGAGCCGTGCAATGTTTGTAAACAATACTACAAGTCCTGTAGTGTGGGCAGAGCAATGCAATGTTTGTAAACAATACTACAAGTCCTGTAGTGTGGGCAGAGCAATGCAAGGTTTGTAAACAATACTACAAGTCCTGTAGTGTGGGCGGAGCCATGCAATGTTTGTAAACAATACTACAAGTCCTGTAGTGTGGGCGGAGCCATGCAATGTTTGTAAACAATACTACAAGTCCTGTAGTGTGGGCGGAGCCATGCAATGTTTGTAAACAATACTACAAGTCCTGTAGTGTGGGCGGAGCCATGCGAGGTTTGTAAACAATACTACAAGTCCCTGTAGTGTGGGCGGAGCCATGCGATGTTTGTAAACAATACTACAAGTCCTGTAGTGTGGGCGGAGCCATGCAATGTTGTAAACAATACTACAAGTCCGGTAGTGTGGGCGGAGCAATGCAATGTTTGTAAACAATACTACAAGTCCTGTAGTGTGGGCGGAGCCATGCAATGTTTGTAAACAATACTACAAGTCCTGTAGTGTGGGCGGAGCCATGCAAGGTTTGTAAACAATACAAGTCCTGTAGTGTGGGCGGAGCCATGTAATGTTTGTAAACAATAGTACAAGTCCTGTAGTGTGGGCGGAGCCATGCAAGGTTTGTAAACAATACTACAAGTCCTGTAGTGTGGGCGGAGCCGTGCAATGTTTGTAAACAATACTACAAGTCCTGTAGTGTGGGCAGAGCAATGCAATGTTTGTAAACAATACTACAAGTCCTGTAGTGTGGGCAGAGCAATGCAAGGTTTGTAAACAATACTACAAGTCCTGTAGTGTGGGCGGAGCCATGCAATGTTTGTAAACAATACTACAAGTCCTGTAGTGTGGGCGGAGCCATGCAATGTTTGTAAACAATACTACAAGTCCTGTAGTGTGGGCGGAGCCATGCAATGTTTGTAAACAATACTACAAGTCCTGTAGTGTGGGCGGAGCCATGCAATGTTTGTAAACAATACTACAAGTCCTGTAGTGTGGGCGGAGCCATGCGAGGTTTGTAAACAATACTACAAGTCCTGTAGTGTGGGGCGGAGCCATGCAATGTTTGTAAACAATACTACAAGTCCTGTAGTGTGGGCGGAGCCATGCAATGTTTGTAAACAATACTACAAGTCCTGTAGTGTGGGCGGAGCCATGCAATGTTTGTAAACAATACTACAAGTCCTGTAGTGTGGGCGGAGCCATGCGAGGTTTGTAAACAATACTACAAGTCCTGTAGTGTGGGCGGAGCCATGCGAGGTTTGTAAACAATACTACAAGTCCGGTAGTGTGGGCGGAGCAATGCAAGGTTTGTAAACAATACTACAAGTCCTGTAGTGTGGGCAGAGCCATGCAATGTTTGTAAACAATACTACAAGTCCGGTAGTGTGGGCGGAGCAATGCAATGTTTGTAAACAATACTACAAGTCCTGTAGTGTGGGCGGAGCCATGCAATGTTTGTAAACAATACTACAAGTCCTGTAGTGTGGGCGGAGCAATGCAAGATTTGTAAACAATACTACAAGTCCTGTAGTTTGGGCAGGCTGGTTATCTCTGCTCCCTCACCGCTGTATTTCAGAGACACTTCCTCCAGCCACCTTCATACACACCTGAGCCGGGTGGGGAGGGGGAGGGGTGTGCAGGAACCTGAGCAATGCACCTGTGATACACCGACTGTGGTTGCAATGCTCTCCAGGCTTAATTACAAAAATGTAATAAATAGAAGTTTTAGGTTTCATGATTGTGGGCGGATGTACAGTATTACTTATTTACAAAAGGTGGATTATGCCTTTAATGTTGCAGCAGAGAACTAGCATTGCTCACCTGGGCGTGTTCCTAGTTCTCGGACCCCGCTGACAAATCAGTGGCAGAGTTATGGCTGACAGTGACAAATTTCCTCCAGACATCTAAACCTCAATGACCTCTGATAAGAAAAGAGTCAACTCCTTATGACAAGGAAGATCCCCTTCTGGTAGGATGGTGGAAAACAATGGGGGATGGTAACGGTGGGCTGGTTGTCGTGGACCAGCCCAGGAGGGCTCCATGGATGAGGCTACAACTGTTTTTGGATTAATTGATTGGTTCATTTGTAGCATAGATCCCGCCTCCTAGGAAAGGGGTTGTTGTATAGTTGGGCAACTCCTGAAGCCATCAGACCCCAAATTTAAAGTGACACCAAATAAATCTATTCCAATATGTACTCTGAGCTCAGAAATGTCCTTCCTATTCATCTCAACCACTCCAAGTCCCCCCCCCCTTTTTTTTTCTGCTGAGATCCAACTTCCTGTTAGAGGGGGCTACATTTGTTTTATGTGGCCCCCTATATGTAGGAATGTACCCCCCCCGCCTTGGCCCCCCTATATGTAGAAATGTAGCCCCCCTATATGTAGGAATGTTCCCCCCCGCCTTGGCCCCCCTATATGTAGGAATGTACCCCCCGCCTTGGCCCCCCTATATGTAGGAATGTACCCCCCCCGCCTTGGCCCCCCTATATGTAGGAATGTACCCCCCCCGCCTTGGCCCCCTATATGTAGGAATGTAACCCCCCCCACCTTGGCCCCACTATATGTAGGAATGTAACCCCCCCCACCTTGGCCCCCCTATATGTAGGAATGTAACCCCCCCCCACCTTGGCCCCCCTATATGTAGGAATGTAACCCCCCCCACCTTGGCCCCACTATATGTAGGAATGTAACCCCCCCCCACCTTGGCCCCCCTATATGTAGGAATGTAACCCCCCCCGCCTTGGCCCCCCCTATATGTAGGAATGTAACCCCCCCCACCTTGGCCCCCCTATATGTAGGAATGTACCCCCCCCACCTTGGCCCCCCTATATGTAGGAATGTAACCCCCCCCGCCTTGGCCCCACTATATGTAGGAATGTAACCCCCCCCGCCTTGGCCCCACTATATGTAGGAATGTAACCCCCCCGCCTTGGCCCCACTATATGTAGGAATGTAACCCCCCCGCCTTGGCCCCCCTATATGTAGGAATGTACCCCCCCGCCTTGGCCCCACTATATGTAGGAATGTAACCCCCCCGCCTTGGCCCCACTATATGTAGGAATGTAACCCCCCACGCCTTGGCCCCACTATATGTAAAAATGTAACCCCCCCGCCTTGGCCCCCCTATATGTAGGAATGTAACCCCCCCGCCTTGGCCCCACATATGTAGGAATGTACCCCCCGCCTTGGCCCCCCTATATGTAGAAATGTAACCCCCCCGCCTTGGCCCCACTATATGTAGGAATGTAACCCCCCCGCCTTGGCCCCCCTATATGTAGGAATGTAACCCCCCCGCCTTGGCCCCCCTATATGTAGAAATGTAACCCCCCCCGCCTTGGCCCCACTATATGTAGGAATGTAACCCCCCCGCCTTGGCCCCCCTATATGTAGAAATGTAACCCCCCCGCCTTGGCCCCCCTATATGTAGGAATGTAACCCCCCGCCTTGGCCCCCCTATATGTAGGAATGTAACCCCCCGCCCTTGGCCCCCCTATATGTAGAAATGTAACCCCCCGCCTTGGCCCCCTATATGTAGAAATGTAACCCCCCCGCCTTGGCCCCCCTATATGTAGGAATGTAACCCCCCCGCCTTGGCCCCCCTATATGTAGGAATGTACCCCCCCGCCTTGGCCCCACTATATGTAGGAATGTAACCCCCCCCGCCTTGGCCCCCCTATATGTAGGAATGTAACCCCCCCGCCTTGGCCCCCCTATATGTAGGAATGTACCCCCCCCGCCTTGGCCCCACTATATGTAGGAATGTAACCCCCCCGCCTTGGCCCCCCTATATGTAGGAATGTACCCCCCCCCGCCTTGGCCCCACTATATGTAGGAATGTAACCCCCCCGCCTTGGCCCCCCTATATGTAGGAATGTACCCCCCCCGCCTTGGCCCCACTATATGTAGGAATGTAACCCCCCCCGCCTTGGCCCCCCTATATGTAGGAATGTACCCCCTCCCGCCTTGGCCCCCCTATATGTAGGAATGTAACCCCCCCCCGCCTTGGCCCCCCTATATGTAGGAATGTAACCCCCCCCGCCTTGGCCCCACTATATGTAGGAATGTAACCCCCCCGCCTTGGCCCCCCTATATGTAGGAATGTAGCCCCCCCCAGGTTCTGGTTCCCATTGTGCATAGAGGAGGGTACATGACAGCAAACAGTGTGCATTTCACATTCCAATATAACATAAAAATAATAATAATAAATAATAATAATAATAATAGAAGTATTTCCTATGAGACCCCCCAATTTCATCCCCTGTGCACCTCCCCGATACCAGCTTCACTTTACAATTGGGGGCCGGACATCTGTGACATTCTAAGCCCTCCCATGTGCCATTCCCCGTCCAATCACTGAGCCCTGATCAGGCACAGAGGCCTCCTCTTTGGACAGGGACTGAAAGCGGACCTTTCAACACACCCTATAATGCTGGGGAGGGGGAGGAGCCAATAAAGAAGGATACTGAAGTTCTGCTTTAAAGTCTGATCCCCATGTGGGCCCTATGTGATCCCTATGCGGGCCCTATGTGATCCCTATGCGGGCCCTATGTGATCCCTATGCGGGCCCTATGCAGTTCCTATGTGATCCCTATGCAGTTCCTATGTGATCCCTATGCGGGCCCTATGCAGTTCCTATGTGATCCTATGCGGGCCCTATGTGATCCCTATGCGGGCCCTATGTGATCCCTATGTGGGCCCTATGCAGTTCCTATGTGATCCCTATGTGGGCCCTATGCAGTTCCTATGTGATCCCTATGTGGGCCCTATGCAGAGTCGTCACTGGAATGAAGCACTGGGAAGACTTCTCTGGCTAAAAAGAAAAACATTTCCAGATGATCCAAACCGCAAAATAAAAGAAAGATGAACACAACAAAGTAACTAATATGGAAACAAAGTGGTTTCCTCCGATCTTCTTCTATCAACATAAATCTCCCTGAACATCGTGTATTGTGAGACCAGACAGGAGGGGGGAGGGGTCAGCTGAGAGGTCACATGGGGTGCCATTTATACTGGTGACAGGAAGTGATGTGAAACCCAAAATGTTACAGTTATTATAAAAACAGGAATAGAGGGGAGATCTTCCAATGGGGGACACCTCATCCTGTACTATGTCTGCAGTCTCTGATCATCTCCTGTATTATGTCTGCAGTCTCTGATCATCTCCTGTAGTATGTCTGCAGTCTCTGATCATCTCCTGTACTATGTCTGCAGTCTCTGATCATCTCCTGTACTATGTCTGCAGTCTCTGATCATCTCCTGTACTATGTCTGCAGTCTCTGATCATCTCCTGTATTATGTCTGCAGTCTCTGATCATCTCCTGTATTATGTCTGCAGTCTCTGATCATCTCCTGTATTATGTCTGCAGTCTCTGATCATCTCCTGTACTATGTCTGCAGTCTCTGATCATCTCCTGTATTATGTCTGCAGTCTCTGATCATCTCCTGTATTATGTCTGCAGTCTCTGATCATCTCCTGTATTATGTCTGCAGTCTCTGATCATCTCCTGTACTATGTCTGCAGTCTCTGATCATCTCCCTGTATTATGTCTGCAGTCTCTGATCATCTCCTGTACTATGTCTGCAGTCTCTGATCATCTCCTGTACTATGTCTGCAGTCTCTGATCATCTCCTGTACTATGTCTGCAGTCTCTGATCATCTCCTGTACTATGTCTGCAGTCTCTGATCATCTCCTGTATTATGTCTGCAGTCTCTGATCATCTCCTGTACTATGTCTGCAGTCTCTGATCATCTCTTGTACTATGTCTGCAGTCTCTGATCCATCTCCTGTACTATGTCTGCAGTCTCTGATCATCTTCTGTATTATGTCTGCAGTCTCTGATCATCTCCTGTACTATGTCTGCAGTCTCTGATCATCTCCTGTACTATGTCTGCAGTCTCTGATCATCTCCTGTACTATGTCTGCAGTCTCTGATCATCTCCTGTATTATGTCTGCAGTCTCTGATCATCTCCTGTACTATGTCTGCAGTCTCTGATCATCTCCTGTATTATGTCTGCAGTCTCTGATCATCTCCTGTACTATGTCTGCAGTCTCTGATCGTCTCCTGTACTATGTCTGCAGTCTCTGATCATCTCCTGTATTATGTCTGCAGTCTCTGATCATCTCCTGTATTATGTCTGCAGTCTCTCTTGGCTCCTCCCACCAGCCATGACCTGCCCTGTGTTGCATAGAGAAGCACAGAGGCCCAGTGATGACATCACAGTGTATAATATAAATGGGAGGGTTGTACTGATGATGGGGGAAGGGGTAGACATTGATCTGGATGGAGAGGAGTGGCGGTGCTGCCCCCTGCAGGCCGGGATGGGGTTTACACCCGGTAGATGGGAGGAGAATCTCCCCGGTGGGGGCGGAGATTATATCAGGGAAGTTTTCAGCCCTCAGGGGGGCGGAGACACCTCTCCGGTCACCCCTCCCCCCACACTCACCATCTCCCGCTGACGATTCTCCGGTCTGCCCGCCGCCTGACTGCTCAGCCAACACCCGGTGAGGAAGGAGGGAGAGGGGGCGTCATGTGACTCCCACCCCAGCCAATCAGAGAGCCGAGCCCGCAGCAGTGGGCGGAGCCGCGCCTCTATCATTGCAAGAAGGCGGGGCTTTCTTCTTTAGCATCGCTGACGCCATCTTTGAAAAGGGCGACTCCCGACTCTGCCGCGGCTGTAAACTGTAAACATTGATTTCCTGTCACGTGTCTTCTAAAAAAATAAACGAAACATTTTATTTGGAGTTCATCGCAATTCATTTCAGTCGGTCCCGGTTCTGTTTCCAGGAACAAAATGGCGGCGCAGTGCTCAGTGACACTTAGTCATATGATAGGTCACAGGACTGCTGAGCTGACCAATCAGCGCCGCCATGGAGGTGACAGCTCCGGGAGGGAGATCCGGTGTGAGGGGGGGAGGGGAGCGGCGATGCCGGCCACAGTCCTCAGTACATTGTACGGATATTCCCCCCATTTCTACATCGCGGTGGTCTTCATCTGCTTCCTCGTCACCTGCGGCCTGGTGCTGGGCTGGTGAGTGTCCGCCTGGTGTCATCTGAGACCTGAGAGCATCCTCCTCCGCGAGTGAGTGACAACCGTCCCATACAGTATATACAGGGCGAGCGACAACCATCCCATACCCTATATAGGAGGGCGAGTGAGCGACAACCGTCCCATACAGTATATACAGGGCGAGCGACAACCGTCCCATACAGTATATACAGGGCGAGCGACAACCGTCCCATACAGTATATAGAGGGCGAGTGAGCGACAACCACCCATACAGTATATAGAGGGCGAGTGAGCGACAACCACCCCCATACAGTATATAGAGGGCGAGTGAGTGACAACAACCCCATACCGTATATACAGGGCGAGCGACAACCGCCCCATTCTGTATACAGAGGGCGAGCTACAACCATCCCATTCATCCCACCCGGAGGACTTACTTCCATTTCTTCCTTTCCTTCCCTTTCTTCAATCCCTACTTCCTTACTTCCCTTATTCCTTCCATTCTTCCTGCTCTTCTTTCCCTTATTTCTTCCTTCCTTCTCTACATTCCTTCCTTTTTCCTGCTCTCTTTCCTTCCTTCCCTTATTCTTTTGCTCCCTTACTCCTTCGTTCCTTTCTTTCTGCTCTGCATCCGTCTTTCCCTCCTTCCTTCCTTATTCCTTACTTCTTTCCTTACATTCCTTCTTTGTTTCTCCCTTCCCTTCCCTACTTCTTTCCCTTCCTTCCTTTCCTACCTGCTCTTCTTTCCTTCCTTCTTCCTTTTCTTCTTGCTCTTCGTCCTTCCTTCTCTCATTCCTTCCCTTATTCCTGCTCCTTTCCTTTCCCTTCCTTTTTTCCTTCCTTTCCTATATTACTTCCTAACCTTCTTCCTTCCCTACATTCCTTCCTTTGTTTTACATTCTCCTCACCCTTCACCTCTTTTTCCTTTCCTGTTGTGTTGGGTTTTTTTTTTTTGTTAATTTCCTTTTCATTCCCTTTCCTTTTGTTCTTTTTCTTTTCCTTCTTTTCTTTTTGATTTTTTTTTTCTTTTTATTTTCCTTTCCATTTTTCCTATTCCTTTTACTTTCCTTTTTTTTCTCTTGCCTTTTTTCTTTTCCTTTCTTTGTTCATTTCATACATAGTATTACATAGAAGGTGAGATTGAAAAAAGACACAAGTCCATCAAGTCCAACCTATGTGTGTGATTATGTGTCAGTATTACATTATATATCCCTGTATATTGCGGTCATTCAGGTGATTATCTAATAGTTTCTTGAAGCTATCAATGCTCCCCGCTGAGACCACGCCTGTGGAAGGGAATTCCACATCCTTGCCGCTCTTACAGTAAAGAACCCTCTACGTAGTTTAAGGTTAAACCTCTTTTCTTCTAATTTTAATGAGTGGCCCCGAGTCTTATTAAACTCTCTTCTGCGAAAAAGTTTTATTTTTATTGTAGGGTCACCAGTCCGGTATTTGTATATTGAAATCATATTTCCTTTTTCTTTAGTTTTTCCTTTCTTTTTAATTTCCTTTTCCTTTCTTCTTTGTATTTCTTTTCTTTTTTTCTTTTCCTTTTTTTTTTTTTTTTCTTATTTCCTTTTCCTTTCCTCTTCTTTCCTCCCTCTCTACTAAACAGACTTCTCAGATGATATTTACAGTTGTGGGTGGAAGTATTGGGCCCTCTGTTGGGTCTTTTCTTGTTGTCTGTGTCCCACTGAGGACATTCACCCTCCATGTGTCCCGGTGACCCCAGTGAATACAATCGCAGTTTCTTCCAGCAAATATTAGGAAACCCGACACCTCTGTCCAATGTGTGTGGAGCTGATCTGTTCTCCTGTTTTGGATGGAGCAGAGAAGGGGTTAGAACAGCCCCCCCCCCCCCAAACCACAGCCCCTGGGGGGCCAATCACTGTCTGCTGGTTGCTGTAGCCCGGGCCCTGCAGTGAGAAGGTTCTGTGTGCTCGGATTGCTCATTGGTTATTGGGGGAGGGGCTATGTACCACGGACACGTGACACCGGGACATGGAAAGTCCAGCACCCGGCAATGTTACCGACACCACTGGGGGCGGAGTCTTCTCCTTCATCCGGGGATTTCCCTCACATTGGAGAGATCTCACCTCACTTCTTTTTGTGCCCCCAGGACAGGAAGTGAGCGCAAATCCCTCCAACGGGACTCCAGAAAACTGACTAAGGAATTCAGTTTTTTCCGACTTATCTAAAGCTAAAAATAGATCTTTTGGTTTTAGATACACAGAGGAAAGAATCGCGGTGGGAATGTCCTCAGCCTTCGCTCAGCTGTCACTCATCATCCTGTACTTTACCTCATTATGTTTATCAGCTCCATCTAGTGGCTGTAATGCAGAAATACCACAAACAGGAAAGTACAGCATTATAGCCACTAGATGGCGCTGGCGATCACAGGAAATATATTAGTAAACAATACAAGGGATTGTAGGTGACAGCGGAGCCAACGTTTTTATAAATAGACCTCTTTAACTCTGATCACATAACGTTATATTAAAAAATAAACTTTATAAAGACTTTTTCCTTAATTTTCAGCAACATTTTCCTGAAGGTCTGAGTGTTCTTTACTTTTTACTCCGCCCAGGTTCGGTGTGGACGTTCCCGTCATCCTGAGGAATTCCGATGACTCCGCCTCCAATACTTTCCTCTCCAGGAAGCGGATGGTACAAGTGAAGAACCCCTTTGGCCTGGAGATTGTGAACCCCGATACCGCCAACATAACAAGTGAGTGATTAATGCTGGACTCCAATTATTCCAGCTCCGTGCCCTCCACCTCCTCTGCTCGGTGCCCTCCACCGTCCTCTGCTCGGTGCCCTCCACCGTCCTCTGCTCGGTGCCCTCCACTGTCCTCTGCTCGGTGCCCTCCACTGTCCTCTGCTCGGTGCCCTCCACTGTCCTCTGCTCGGTGCCCTCCACTGTCCTCTGCTCGGTGCCCTCCACTGTCCTCTGCTCGGTGCCCTCCACTGTCCTCTGCTCGGTGCCCTCCACTGTCCTCTGCTCGGTGCCCTCCACTGTCCTCTGCTCGGTGCCCTCCACTGTCCTCTGCTCGGTGCCCTCCACTGTCCTCTGCTCGGTGCCCTCCACTGTCCTCTGCTCGGTGCCCTCCACTGTCCTCAGCTCGGTGCCCTCCACCGTCCTCAGCTCGGTTGCCCTCCACCGTCCTCAGCTCGGTGCCCTCCACCGTCCTCAGCTCGGTGCCCTCCACCGTCCTCAGCTCGGTGCCCTCCACCGTCCTCAGCTCGGTGCCCTCCACCGACCCCATTGCTCTGTGCCCTCCACCGACCCCATTGCTCTTTGTCCTCCACCCCTCTCTTCCAATCTCTTCACTTTCCTCCACTTGGTGCCCTCCACCGTCTTCTGCTCGGTGCCCTCCACCGTCTTCTGCTCGGTGCCCTCCACCGACCCCATTGCTCTGTGCCCTCCACCGACCCCATTGCTCTGTGTCCTCCACCCCTCTCTTCCAATCTCTTCACTTTCCTCCACTTGGTGCCCTCCACCGTCCTCTGCTCGGTGCCCTCCACTGTCCTCTGCTCGGTGCCCTCCACTGTCCTCTGCTCGGTGCCCTCCACCGTCCTCAGCTCGGTGCCCTCCACCGTCCTCAGCTCGGTGCCCTCCACCGTCCTCAGCTCGGTGCCCTCCACCGTCCTCTGCTCGGTGCCCTCCACCGTCCTCTGCTCGGTGCCCTCCACCGTCCTCTGCTCGGTTCCCTCCACCGTCCTCTGCTCGGTTCCCTCCACCGTCCTCTGCTCGGTTCCCTCCACGTCCTCTGCTCGGTTCCCTCCACCGTCCTCTGCTCGGTTCCCTCCACCGTCCTCTGCTCGGTTCCCTCCACCGTCCTCTGCTCGGTTCCCTCCACCGTCCTCTGCTCGGTTCCCTCCACCGTCCTCTGCTCGGTTCCCTCCACCGTCCTCTGCTCGGTTCCCTCCACCGTCCTCTGCTCGGTTCCCTCCACCGTCCTCTGCTCGGTTCCCTCCACCGTCCTCTGCTCGGTTCCCTCCACCGTCCTCTGCTCGGTTCCCTCCACCGTCTCTGCTCGGTTCCCTCCACCGTCCTCTGCTCGGTTCCCTCCACCGTCCTCTGCTCGGTTCCCTCCACCGTCCTCTGCTCGGTGGCCCTCCACCGTCTTCTGCTCGGTGCCCTCCACCGACCCCATTGCTCTGTGCCCTCCACCGACCCCATTGCTCTGTGTCCTCCACCCCTCTCTTCCAATCTCTTCACTTTCCTCCACTTGGTGCCCTCCACCGTCTTCTGCTCGGTGCCCTCCACCGTCTTCTGCTCGGTGCCCTCCACCGACCCCATTGCTCTGTGCCCTCCACCGACCCCATTGCTCTGTGTCCTCCACCCCTCTCTTCCATCTCTTCACTTTCCTCCACTTGGTGCCCTCCACCGTCCTCTGCTCGGTGCCCTCCACCGTCCTCTGCTCGGTGCCCTCCACCGACCCCCTGCTCTGTGCCCTCCACCGACCCCCTGCTCTGTGCCCTCCACCGACCCCCGGCTGCTCTGTGCCCTCCACCGACCCCCTGCTCTGTGCCCTCCACCGACCCCCTGCTCTGTGCCCTCCACCGACCCCCTGCTCTGTGCCCTCCACCGACCCCCTGCTTTGTGCCCTTCACTGACCCCCTGCTCTGTGCCCTTCACCGACCCCCCCCCCCCCCAATCTGCACCCTCCAAGACCCCTGCTCTGCACCCTCCACCGACCCCTTGCTCCACCCCTCTCTTCCAATCTCTTCATGTCTCCAATGTCCTCCACTCAGTGTCCTCCACCGCTCTTTACAAAATCCCTCCATTGGCCTCCACCCTTCTCTGCCAATCCCCTCCATTGGCCTCCACCCTCTCTGCCAATCCCTCCATTGGCCTCCAATCAATGTCCTCCACCCATCTCTGCCATTCCCTGCAGAAGTGTATCTTGATTAGCAATCCTGGGGGAGGAGCGGTTACTCATCACACACTCATAGCCAGCTGGAAACCGGAAATAACTTCCATAATTACCAGCATTATTCCACCCACTTCCACTGAGCCCAGGTCATCCTGGACCCACCCCCAGCCTGTGATTGAACAGTGAAAGAAGAAGCAGCACAGTGAAAAGCTCATCTCTCTATCACTCCGCTCTCTTCTCCTATCAGCCTGCTTCTTGTCTGCACATGACCTGATTGACTTCTTGTGCTCCTTCTTCCTGTAACACTTGAGCCCTGCTGTATAGGAGGCTAATACCAAGTCACATTCAGGTACTCACTCTGCTTGCATTGCCTGCTGATAAAGTTTTGTTTGTTTTGTCTGCAGCGGGAATAACATTGCGGCCTCATTGCCTGGAGGAGAGCACCCTGACCTGTTACTGGGGCTGCAGCGTACAGAAGGTGCAGGAGGTCCTACAGAGACATGCCTACCGCTTCCTGATAATGACCCCCGGAGCGCTGGAGGAGACGCTGAACAACCAATACCAGCACAGGGAGCAGCATGCGTATCCTTCCTCTGTGCCCCGGGTCCCCGCACTCCTCACGTTACCCAAAACGGCCCCGGGTCCCCGCACTCCTCACATTACCCCGAAACGGCCCCGGGTCCCCGCACTTCTCACATTACCTGAAACGGCCCCGGGTCCCCGCACTCCTCACATTACCTGAAACGGCCCCGGGTCCCCGCACTCCTCACATTACCCCAAACGGCCCCGGGTCCCCGCACTCCTCACATTACCCCAAACGGCCCCGGGTCCCCACACTCCTCACGTTACCCGAAACGGCCCCGGGTCCCCGCACTTCTCACATTACCTGAAACGGCCCCGGCTCCCCGTACTCCTCACATTACCCCAAACGGCCCCGGCTCCCCGCACTCCTCACATTACCCCAAACGGCCCCGGGTCCCCGCACTTCTCACATTACCTGAAACGGCCCCGGGTCCCCGCACTCCTCACGTTACCCGAAACGGCCCCGGCTCCCCGCACTCCTCACGTTACCCGAAACGGCCCCGGCTCCCCGCACTCCTCATGTTACCCGAAACGGCCCCGGCTCCCCGCACTCCTCACGTTACCCGAAACGGCCCCGCTCCCCGCACTCCTCATGTTACCCGAAACGGCCCCGGGTCCCCGCACTCCTTACAGTACCCCAAACGGCCCCGGCTCCCTGCACTCCTCACGTTACCCAAAACGGCCCCGGCTCCCCGCACTCCTCATGTTACCCGAAACGGCCCCGGGTCCCCGCACTCCTTACAGTACCCGAAACGGCCCTGGGTCCCCGCACTCCTCACATTACCCCAAACGGCCCCGGCTCCCCACACTCCTCATGTTACCCCAAACGGCCCGGGTCCCTGCACTCCTCACGTTACCCGAAACGGCCCCAGCTCCCCGTACTCCCCACATTACCCCAAACAGCTCCGGGTCCCCGTACTCCTTACAGTACCCGAAACGGCCCTGGGTCCCCGCACTCCTCACATTACCCAAAACGGCCCCGGGTCCCCGCACTCCTCACATTACCCGAAACGTTTTCTTGTGGTAAATGGTTAGAATCGTGCTCAGATCCCCCCCCCCAATCCCCCCATCTAAAGAGGTTCCTTCACTTTGAGGTGCTTTCCACAAGTAAAACACCTGTACTGTGCCACTAATCCACCATCTTACCACCGGGGGGCAGTATATACTTAGTAATTGGATGCTAGCCTATAAAACAGAGTTTAGTTTCATGGTGAAGACAGATTTTACAACACAGAGTACATATATAGAGCTAGTGGGGCCACTTCCTAGGTATAGGGGGTCCTCTCATGTGACCCCCAACATCACCAAAGAGCCATACATAATAGTGACATAGTACAGGAGATGATCAGAGACTGCAGACATAATACAGGAGATGATCAGAGACTGCAGACATAATACAGGAGATGATCAGAGACTGCAGACATAGTACAGGAGATGATCAGAGACTGCAAGACATAGTACAGGAGATGATCAGAGACTGCAGACATAATACAGGAGATGATCAGAGACTGCAGACATAGTACAGGAGATGATCAGAGACTGCAGACATAGTACAGGAGACGATCAGAGACTGCAGACATAATACAGGAGATGATCAGAGACTGCAGACATAGTACAGGAGATGATCAGAGACTGCAGACATAATACAGAAGATGATCAGAGACTGCAGACCATGGTCCTCATCCTAGCATACTTACCAATGTTATGGTCCCAGTTGCCAGGACACTGTTAATCACTTACCGCTTTCCAGGTGGACTCGCCCACTTTATGAGTTGTCCCACCCAGACCTCGCCTTCTAAATATGGGGGGACGGCCTATCATACCCACTTTGCCGGTTGGTTCATCCGATTCCTGCAGTTAATGCCTTTCTGAGTTGGTACACACAGTGCGCTCATATCTCTGTTACTCTGCTCTCCCCTCCTATCAGTTTGTTCCTTGTTGGCACATGAATCGATTGGCTCCTTGTGCTCTGCTTCTGCCTCTCTGTCTGAGCTCTGCTGTACAGGATGCAAGAGTTGATACCGGGTGCCGTTCAGGTTCTTGGCGTCTTTGTCTTTTCACCTGTTGTGGTTCTTCTGTCTCCCAAGGAATACCTGGGTGCAGATGGAGCCCCTCAGGATCTGCTGTATGATCCCCTCCCCCACATTCTCTCCCCAGTGTCGTGCTTTCCTTAGCTCGTCTATTTAGCGTCCAGAAAGAAAGCAAAGAAGAAATTCTGGTCCGGCTGCCAGAGGACAGCGAGATTGAAGATTTTGGCGCCGTTCCCCGCACTCGTTATCCACTTATAGCTCTGCTGACATTGTCTCATGCGGATGACCGGGAGTTATATCCCATTGTACGTCTGAGTGTCACGCACTTCATTCTGTGTATGAGAGGACAGTATGGCCGCCATTATTCATCCTTTCACTGCCAACGGCCATTTTTTTTTTTTTGCAAGACCGCCGATATGAGGGTACCACCGAGCCTCCTGTAGGGGGGCCTGGGCAGCAGGGGGATCGGTGCAGCAGGATGGGAGGACAAATAGAGAACAATGTACCGTGTCTGTGTCTCTCCCTCCAGCAGCTGAAAGCCGGCAGCAAGGAGAGGGGGAGAAACAGACATGGTACATTGTTCTCTAATTGTCCCCCCGTCCTGCTGCACCATCAGAGAACAATGTACCGTGTCTGTTTCCCCCCCCTCTAGCAGCTAAAAGCCGGTTTCTCCCCCCTCTCCCTGCCGTCGGCTTTCAGCTGCTGGAGGGAGAGACACAGACATAGTTCATCGTTCTCTAATTGTCCTCCCGTCTGCTGCACTGATCCCTGCTTTCCGGGCCCCCTACAGGAGGCCTGCTGGTACCCCCCCCCCCCCCTCAGCGGCCCTGCTCCAGGGTGTTTTCCTTAGAAAGTTCATAATGTTTGGGGGGGTTTCAAATGGTATTAGTGCAAAAGGTTCATCGAGCGCAAAATTTCAGGTAATTTTTGAACGCAAAATGCAATATATTACCCAATTTTGTTGTTAAAATATAAAAGATGAGGTTGGACCGAGAAAATAGATACCCAACATGTCCAGGCTTAAAATTGCGTGCGTCCATGAAACAGGGACAGACTGTGATACCCTACATATTCCATGGGTGACACTTTAAGAGCCCCCCTACAGGTCATCGGTTAGAGGTAACTGGGCCGTGAATTGTTCGTCTCGTTCCAGCGTGTGCAGCAATATGTAACGTGCATTGCAATCGACCTTTTGTGCATAGACGCCCCCAACGCATGTATTTACATAGGTATGTGGGGGCTGGAGAAAATTGACACTGGGACCATTTTGCACATGCTTCTGGGTCGGGGGGGATGGAGGGTGGGGGGTAGTTTGGGGATGTCAAAACTTTAAATTAGGTTTGGAGAGGGGCAGGGCTGTCTTTAATATTGATTGGGACTCGGGGAAAACATTTTCTTGGACCCTCCCAAATCCACTTGTCAACTATTTTCAGGCAGTGGTAGGCTCAAGGGCCCCACAACAATGACTGGGCCCGGGGCAGCTGCCCCTTTTGCCCTGCCTTAACGACGGCCCTGGAGAGGAGGGGGGAGGAAGGATTAGATCCCCTGCTGGTTTTTTATTTGTCAGTCTCCCCTTTGTGGAGAGTCTCTCTCTCTCTCTCTCTCTCTCTCTCTCTCTCTCTCTCTCTCTCTCTCTCTCTCTCTCTCTCTCTCTCTCTTCTTTCTCTCTCTCTCTCTCTCTCCTTCTCTCTCTCTCTCTCTCCTCTCTCTCTCTCTCTCTCTCCTCTCTCTCTCTCTCTCTCTCTCTCTCTCTCTCTCTCTCTCTCTCTCTCTCTCTCTCTCTCTCTCTCTCTCTCTCTCTCTCTCTCTCTCTCTCTCTCTCTCTCTCTCTCTCTCTCTCTCTCTCTCCTTCTCTCTCTCTCTCCTTCTCTCTCTCTCTCTTCTCTCTCTCTCTCTCTCTCTCTCTCTCTCTCTCTCTCTCTCTCTCTCTCTCCTCCTCTCTCTCTCTCTCTCTCTCTCTCTCTCTCTCTCTCTCTCTCTCTCTCTCTCTCTCTTCTCTCTCTCTCTCCTTCTCTCTCCTCTCTCTCTCTCTCTCTCTCTCTCTCTCTCTCTCCTTCTCTCTCTCTCTCTCTCTCTCTCTCTCTCTCTCTCTCTCTCTCTCTCTCCTCTCTCTCTCTCTCTCTCTCTCTCTCTCTCTCTCTCTCTCTCTCTCTCTCTCTCTCTCTCTCTCTCTCCTTCTCTCTCTCTCTCTCTCCTTCTCTCTCTCTCTCTCTCCTTCTCTCTCCTTCTCTCTCCTTCTCTCTCCTTCTCTCTCTCTCCTTCTCTCTCCTTCTCTCTCCTTCTCTCTCTCTCTCTCTCTCTCTCTCTCCTCTCTCTCTCTCTCTCTCTCTCTCTCTCTCTCTCTCTCTCTCTCTCCTTCTCTCTCTCTCTCTCTCTCCTTCTCTCTCTCTCCTTCTCTCTCTCTCTCTCTCCTTCTCTCTCTCTCTCTCTCCTCTCTCTCTCTCTCTCTCCTTCTCTCTCTCTCTCTCTCTCCTTCTCTCTCTCTCTCTCTCTCCTTCTCTCTCTCTCTCTCTCTCCTTCTCTCTCTCTCCTTCTCTCTCTCTCCTTCTCTCTCTCTCCTTCTCTCTCTCTCTCTCTCTCTCTCTCTCTTTAATTTGGTGACCACTGACCACTTAGATCAGGGGTCTCCGAACTTTCTAAACTGGGGGCCGGTTTTTAGGGGGGCCGGACTGTGGAACGATGGCAGTAGAAAAGTCCTGAACCCCCAGCGGGAAAAAACATTGCCCCGTCTTTGGTGTCCGTTGAAGGAATAGCGCCCCTTCACTGGTCTCAGTGGGGAGAGGAATTTTGCCACCTTGTTGGTATCAGTGAATGAAATGGTGCCCAAGGGGGCCGGATCTGGCCCCGGGGCCGCAGTTTGGAGACCACCGACTTAGACAAAAGGTGATGGGAAAGCAAACATTGTGAGCCGTCACCAGAAACACAGGGAAGTTTTCAAATGGGGGCCCCATTTACTTGTGGCAACACGTGTGCAGAGAGCAGAGCTGTGGGGAGGGGCCCGGCAGACTCCACCCACTACAGGAGGGGGTGGAGACCAGACCAGCCACCCTGCACAAGGAGAGCGAGTAGAGCTATGGGAGGGGCCCAGCAGACTCCACCCACTACAGAAAATGCCAGGAGGGGGTGGAGACAAGGTTAGTCCCCCTGCACAAGGGCAGTGAGCAGAGCTGTGGGAGGGGCCCAGTAGGCTCCACACACTACAGGAGGGGGCGGAGACAAGACCAGTCCCCCTGCACAAGGAGAGAGGGCAGCAGTGAGTGGTCTTTATTACAGATCTGGATGAAGATTCTAGCAGAAGTCACATGACCGATGGATTTATCATCCCGGAGTTCTGCTTTAACCTTTCTTTAACTCTTTGCTGTGCGGTGTCACGGCGGCTCCACCAACCTCTCATATCTTTTTAACTATTATTGCTGTACAAAGACATAATATAAAAGTG
>JBBHAA010004055.1:5000-45663 GCA_037953035.1 Aquarana catesbeiana | reverse complement strand
GCCCAGGCAGAGACCCACAATTTTTTCCAGCCCTATTCTTCTGATCAAAGCAGATATTTCCTTCCTTCTTCCCATAGGTGTGTGCAGGGGGTGTGCCAGGTGTGCCTGGGCACACCCTAATCACTCTGTGTGGTGCCAACTGCCTCTACTGCCTGGGCTCCCCCCCCCAGGGGATGTTTCAGGATGGAGAGCGGGGAAAAGGGCTAGTCAATATGTAATTTACTGACCCCTTCCTTTTCTAAATGACACATTCACTCACTGTGTTCATTCACAAACTGAAGCATAGTAAACACATTTTACTATGCTTCCGTGGGTTTGCACTTTGGGGTGCACACCCTAATGTAATAGGCTGCGCACACCTATGATTCTTCCATTCCAAGCAAAGATTCTGGACCAAGTAGAGATCTATTCCTTCTTCAAGTCCAAAGATCCACCTCCTGCAGCTGATCCAAAGAGAAGTCATTTTCTTCTTCCAGTGCAGAGACCCGCCACCTTCTTCTGGTCCAAACACAAATCCTGTTCAATCATTCTTTCCAAGCAGAGTTCCACTGCCTTCCTCAGGTTCAAGCAGAGATGCACTCCATTCTTTTGTTCCAAGCAGAGTTCCACCCTCTTCTTCAGGTTCAAGCATAATGATCATGCACCCTATTCTTTTGTTCTTTTGGTCCAAGCAGAGTTCCACTCCCTTCTTCAGGTTCAAGCAGAGATGCACTCCATTATTATGGGCCAATCAGAATTCCACCCCCTTCTTCGCATTCGAGCAGAGTTCCACTCCCTTGTTTCAATCCCAACAGAGATCCACCTCCTTCTTCTGCTTAAGCAGAGATTGAATTCCTTCTTCCATTCCAAGCAGAGATCAACTCCCATCCTCTGGTCCAAGCCGAGGTCCATTTCTTTCTTCAAGTCCAGAGATCCACCTCCTTCTTCTGACCCAGGCCGAGATTACCTTCCTTCTTCCATGGCAAACAGAGATCCCCCTTCTGGTCCAAGCAGAGTTTCACATCTGATCTAGAGATTCACCCTCCTTTTCCAGTCCAAGCAGATATTCCTTTCTTTCTTCCATTCCAAGAAGAGATTGTTCCTTTTCCTTCCTATTATTCCAAGCAAAGATCCACTCACTTCTACTGGTCCAAGCGGAGATCCACCTTCTTTTACTGGTCCAAACAGAGATCCACTTCCTTTTACTGGTCCAAGCAGAGCAACTCCCTTCTTCTAATCCAAACAGAGACCTGTCCTCTTCTTTTGGTCCAGACAGAAATCCACTTCCTGAACCTTCTAGTCCTGTTAGGACTACTAGAAAAAATTGGATCTCCAGAAAGCTTGTGCTGAAATATGAACTGTCTTCTCTACATGATATGAACTTGAAGTTCCTGCTTTAAGTTCCTTCTGTTTTTGTCAGGCATTCGGAGGGGTTCCCAACATCCCTGCGCTGAGTTCCTGGGCCAGTACACCTGCTGTGTCCATTATGAGGGATTCCCACAACCACTGTACACCTGCTGTGCCCATCATGAAGGGTTTCCACCATCCCTGTTCTGAGTTCCTGCGTTTGTACACCTCCTGTGCTCAATATGAGGGGTTCCCACCATCCCTGTGCTGAGTCCCTGGGTCTGTACACCTGCTGTGCCCATTATGAGGGGCTCCCACCATCCCTGTACTGAGTTCCTGGGTCTGGATACCTGCTGTGCCCATTATGAGGGATTTCCACCATCCCTGTGCTGAGTTCCTGGGTCTGTATACCTGCTGTACCAGTTGTGAGGGGTTCCCACCATCCCTGTGCTGAGTTTTTGGGTCTGTACACCTGCTGTGTCCATTATGAGGGGTTCTTACCATGTCTGCCACTGCTGTCTTTAAGATGCCAGATATTCGCCTCTTTCTGATTTATCACTTTTCAATCTGTCATGTGTCGGTGGAGATCTCACTATTAGACAGAGCATGTGACACTTCTTGGAAAGTCTGCGGGCAGTTTACACTGGCTGTGTAGCACCCATAATGTGATCACATAACATATGAGATAACCTCGGACACTGCTGACCCAGCACGACATGTGCAAATAGGAGTGCTGACCCGAGCCATGTATAAATAGAACATCTCTCTGACAAATAGGTGACATCACTGGCCCAGAGCGTTCGGTGACACCACCAGATAAACAAACACATGTGTCACCAATTATATATACACAACGTGCGGTGACACACAGCTGCAGACTCCGCCATACATAACTCTTATGTGGAGAAAAAACTCTTAAGTGCCTGTACCCAAACCCCTTATCTACATCAAGATGACTGACGTAGTTACATACTTAAAAATGACAAGTGTCCATCGAGCTCATCTAAAATGAAAAAAATACATTTAATCAAAAAAAAAACACCCAACCAATGGGCTGCCCTAACATGACGCATGTTATTTCCAGAAGTAACGCACATCATCATCATGCTTTTGTGTTGACGCACAGCAAAAGTGCGAACCCAATAAAAAAGGCTTCTTCTTCTATCTTCTTCCCCTAATTCTTCTTCTTCTATTACTTCTTCTTCTTTCTTCATTCTTCTAATTTATTCTTCTCTCTTCTTTCTTTTTCTTCTTCCTCTTTCTTTTTTTCTTCTCCTTTTTCTTCTGCGTCTTCTTTCTTCTTTATCTAATTCTTTTTTTCTTTTCTTATTCTTCCTTCTTCCTCTTCCTTCTTCTTCTTTCTTCATTCTTCTTCTTTCTTCTACCTTCTTCTTCATTCTTTTTCTTCCTTCTACCTTCTTCTTCATTCTTCTTTGTTTTCTCTCTCTCTATTCTTCTTCTTTTTCTTGTTTCTTCTTTCTTCTTTCTTGTTCTTCTTCTTCTTTTCTTCTTCTTCTTTCTTCTTCCTTCTTCTTTCTTCTTCTTTTTTCTTTCTTTCTTCGTCTTCTTTCTTCTTTCTTTCTTCGTCTTTTTCCTTCTTTGTCTTTTTCCTTCTTTGTCTTTTTCCTTCTTTTTTTTCTTTCTTCTTCTTCTTCTTCTTCTTCTTCTTCTTCTTCTTCTCTTTCTTTTTTTCCCTTCTTTCATCTTTCTCTTCTTTTCTTCTTTCTCCTTCTTCTAATTTTTCTTCTTCTTTTTTTCTTTTTTCTTCTTTCTTTTTTTTTTCTTCTTTATTCTTCTTTTCGTCTTTCTTCATCTTTGTACAATGTTGCAGTTTAAAATCTATTTATAAAACATGACTGTTACATTTACAAAGTTGATAAACCTGAACTGGATGACATTTTTTGAAGCTCTGTGTATCATAACAATTGTTTTTCTTTAAGAAAATACACATTTCATCTCCCACTCCTCCATCTCAGTGCTTCTGATCTCCTGCAGCCTCTTTTGACAACTTCCTATGTACATGCCCTTGCTCCAGTGTCGGCTGCACATGACTGATCGGGACCTGATGGTGACAATGGTGGCTGCCTGTGCAATGTGTGTCAGCATGGCTGCTTGTAGTCGCCACCATGGGAGCATTTGTGACAATGCTGGAGCACCATTGGTAGACAGGGACAGTGTGTTGTCACAACATAACAGGAAGTGCCTGAACAAGGACCTTGATGGCAGGATCATCGTGGGTTTTTTAAAAAATGTTTCAGATGATTGAAAATGACTTGTGAGTGTTGTCACCCCATAACAAGGAGTGTCTGAATAAGCTTTATGGCAAGATCATTATATCTACATGTACTTCCTTCTGGGGTATCTATATATCATTGCTCTGGTCCAGTTACGTAATAGTGACAATGGAGGACTATGCCTGAGCGATTTGTGTCAGCATGGCTGCTTGTCACTTCTACAAGGGCAACATGTGAACCGGGTGACAACACAGGAGCACAATTGGGAGACGGGGAGAGAGTGTTGTCACCCCATAACAGGAAGTATCTGAACAAAGACTTTTGTGTCAGGATCATCGCGGTTAAAAAAAAAAAATAAAGCTGCATGTTGTCACCCCATAACAGAAAATGTCTACACAAGCTTCATGGCAGGATCACCATGTCTACATGCACTTCATTCAGGGCCAAGTGTATATCATTGACCTGGACTGGCTTCCTGATAGGGACAGCGTTGGACCATGTCAATGGGTGTCGGCACAGCCTCTTGTAGTCTCCACCAGGGGTGCATGTGACAGGGTGACAACACAGGAGCCCAATTGGGAGACAGGGACAGTGTGTTGTCACACCATAACAGGACGTGCCTGAGCTGCAACGTATATAGGTCCAGCCGGTGGTGGGAAGGGGTTAAAGATTATATAAGATTGTAGCAACTTACTTTAACAATCTTTTAATTTTTTTATTATTTATATGGATTTTATACTCCACTTTATTGCAGTTCCCCAAGGAAGCACCGTGTCACCTGTCATATGATGGGAGGGGGGTCACCAGGAAATCTTGTGATATCTCTATCATGTTACACCCTGGGATTTATCACCCTCTTTCATAGCAGAAAGCTGACCTCACTGGTCACCGGTTATAAGCGATGATGCCAGTGTCAAACCATGAAAACGTTACCATTTAAAGCGCTTGTATACCCATTTTTAAAATTTTTACCTACAGGTAAGCCTAAAATAAGGCCTATAATAAGGCTTACATATAGGTAAAATGAATATTCCCTTTGCATGCAGCCTCTGACGTCAGTGGCGCATGAGCTGTGAATGAGCGGTTGAAGGTCCAGCAGACACTGCCGGACCCCGCTGGGAAGAAGCCTCCCACGCGCATGCATGGGAGTGACGTCATCACGGCTCTGGCCACTCACAGCGCTGGAGCCGCAAACCCGGAAGACACACCGAGGGCAAAATGTCAACTTCCTCGGCGTGGACTGGCCTGCGATACGGCCCACGCCGAGGTGCATACTAGCTCATTATGTCTTTGCCTTACAGGGTTTTTTTTTAACTTTTTTTTTTTTTTTCTGCGGGTATAAAACCACTTTAATTCTGATGCCTTTCTTGTTTTCACAGATCCAGTGTGTGAAAAGGGCTTCCGGTGGAGCAATGATCTGGAGAGGTGTAAAGACTGCCGGTTGTGTGAGATTTCCAGCAAGGACGACTTCTGTCAGACATGTAAGAGAACATTCGGGGGCACTATGAGGGTTTGCAGCAGTGGTGGTCAACTTTCTTGATATGGGGGGCCTTAGATGTGGCCCCTGACCTCACCAAGGAGCAGCACATACAATTCAGTGAATATTTCGTTTTAGAGACTGCAGACATGGTACAAGAGATAGTCAGAGAATGGCAAAATACTATAGGAGATAGTCCGAGACTACAGGCATACTACAGGAGATGGTCAGAGAGTGCAGACATGATACAAGAGATGGTCAGAGACTGCAGTCATGATACAGGAGATGGTCAGAGACTGTAGACATGATACAAGAGATGGTCAGAGACTGCAGTCATGATACAAGAGATGGTCAGAGACTGTAGACATGATACAAGAGATGGTCAGAGACTGCAGTCATGATACAGGAGATGGTCAGAGACTGTAGACATGATACAAGAGATGGTCAGAGACTGCAGACATGATACAAGAGATGGTCAGAGACTGTAGACATGATACAAGAGATGGTCAGAGACTGCAGACATGATACAGGAGATGGTCAGAGACTGTAGACATGATACAAGAGATGGTCAGAGACTGCAGACATGATACAAGAGATGGTCAGAGACTGCAGACATGATACAAGAGATGGTCAGAGAACATGATACAGGAGATGGTCAGAGACTGCAGACATGATACAGGAGATGGTCAGAGACTGCAGACATGATACAGGAGATGGTCAGAGACTGCAGACATGATACAGGAGATGGTCAGAGACTGCAGACATGATACAGGAGATGGTCAGAGACTGTAGACATGATACAAGAGATGGTCAGAGACTGCAGACATGATACTAGAGATGGTCAGAGACTGCAGGCATGATACAAGAGATGGTCAGAGACTGCAGACATGATACAAAGATGGTCAGAGACTGCAGACATGATACAAGAGATGGTCAGAGACTGCAGACATGGTACAAGAGATGGTCAGAGACTGCAGACATGACACAAGAGATGGTCAGAGACTGCAGACATGATACAGGAGATGGTCAGAGACTGCAAACATGATACTAGAGATGGTCAGAGACTGCAGAAATGGTACAGGAGATGGTCAGAGACTGCAGAAATGGTACAGGAGATGGTCAGAGACTGCAGACATGGTACAAGAGATGGTCAGAGACTGCAGACATGACACAAGAGATGGTCAGAGACTGCAGACATGATACAGGAGATGGTCAGAGACTGCAGACATGATACTAGAGATGGTCAGAGACTGCAGAAATGGTACAGGAGATGGTCAGAGACTGCAAACATGATACTAGAGATGGTCAGAGACTGCAGAAATGGTACAGGAGATGGTCAGAGACTGCAGAAATGGTACAGGAGATAGTCAGAGACTGCAGACATGGTACAGGAGATGGTCAGAGACTGTAGACATGATACAAGAGATGGTCAGAGACTGCAGACATGATACAAGAGATGGTCAGAGACTGCAGACATGATACAAGAGATGGTCAGAGAACATGATACAGGAGATGGTCAGAGACTGCAGACATGATACAGGAGATGGTCAGAGACTGCAGACATGATACAGGAGATGGTCAGAGACTGCAGACATGATACAGGAGATGGTCAGAGACTGCAGACATGATACAGGAGATGGTCAGAGACTGTAGACATGATACAAGAGATGGTCAGAGACTGCAGACATGATACTAGAGATGGTCAGAGACTGCAGGCATGATACAAGAGATGGTCAGAGACTGCAGACATGATACAAAGATGGTCAGAGACTGCAGACATGATACAAGAGATGGTCAGAGACTGCAGACATGGTACAAGAGATGGTCAGAGACTGCAGACATGACACAAGAGATGGTCAGAGACTGCAGACATGATACAGGAGATGGTCAGAGACTGCAAACATGATACTAGAGATGGTCAGAGACTGCAGAAATGGTACAGGAGATGGTCAGAGACTGCAGAAATGGTACAGGAGATGGTCAGAGACTGCAGACATGGTACAAGAGATGGTCAGAGACTGCAGACATGACACAAGAGATGGTCAGAGACTGCAGACATGATACAGGAGATGGTCAGAGACTGCAGACATGATACTAGAGATGGTCAGAGACTGCAGAAATGGTACAGGAGATGGTCAGAGACTGCAGAAATGGTACAGGAGATGGTCAGAGACTGTAGACATGATACAAGAGATGGTCAGAGACTGCAGACATGATACAGGAGATGGTCAGAGACTGCAGACATGATACAGGAGATTATAGATGACTGTGAACATGACATGGAAGTTGTTGGAGTCTAATAACATTACATGAGACTGCTAGAAATCATTGCTAAAACAGGGCAAAAGGAAACAACAGAATAATTTTCTTTAGGGACCCCAGGGGCCGCACAAAAGGTTTCAGAGAGCCACATGTGTCCCCAAAGCTGCAGGTTAGGAAACCAGGGTTTTATAGGGGGCGTGGCCCAGTAAAAGCATTCTACTAGCCCCTCGCATTGCTTATTTCCCACTCCTCTAATAGTTTGCTGACTTACAGTTCCTGCAGTGAGCCCACAAATGAGATGCTGCCAAATCCTTTAGGGCTTATTCACAAAGTGATGGCAGAGGCTCTATAGCTCTGCAGAAGATCACATTTTCAGAGGCAGTCTACAGGCATTCAAAAGATGATATTTACATAAAACCGTCATACCGCATTTCACAAGCAGTTTCAATGTGGTCCTGTTGACTTCAATGGGCGATTTTAATAGGGGTGCCACCTGTCAAACTCGAGTTGCCGAATTAACCCCTTCCCACCCGTCCCTGGCTTCCCTTTACCTGGAGTTTTTAGAATAGACTGCTCGATCGTGTGACCTCTGTGATTGGCTGTCACAGTGATCACATGATCAGGAGTCAGTCCCGCTGGCTGCCGATCATTACTAGAGACTGGGAGCTGTCTATGACATCATTGTGCCGGGAGCTGTCTATGACATCACTGAGCTGTCTATGACATCATGGCAGTCTATGGACGCATACGCATGGCATGTGGGCACCTCTCTCTCTCTATATATATATATGTGTGTGTGTGTTACGTGGCTGGCAAGATGTTGAAAATTGCCATGCCGCCACATGGTGAACCCACTCCTTTGCCCACCATGTTAATTTGGAAGTTAATAGAGAGCAGTTAATGGAGAGCAGTAAAAATGTACATCTACCGCCTATTTTTACTGCCCTCCCCTGGCCACCCATGTGAACTTCTCTGTGTCCCCTCTACTGCGAGATTACTAATAAAGAGGCGGGGTTGTGATGTCACGGATGAGGAGGTGGGGCTGTGACATCACTGATGAGGAGGCAGGGCTGTGACGTCACTAATGAGAAGGTGGGGCTGGGACATCACTGATGAGGCGGCAGGGCTGTGACGTCACTAATGAGAAGGTGGGGCTGTGATGTCACTGATGAGGAGGCGGGGCTGTGATATCACTGATGAGGAGGCGGGGCTGTGACGTCACTAATGTGAAGGTGGGGCTGTGACACCACTGATGAGGAGGCGGGGCTGTGACGTCACTGATGAGGAGGCGGGGCTGTGATGTCACTGATGAGGAGGCAGGGCTGTGATGTCACTAATGAGAAGGTGGGGCTGTGACGTCACTGATGAGGAGGCGGGGCTGTGACGTCACTGATGAGGAGGCAGGGCTGTGATGTCACTAATGAGAAGGTGGGGCTGTAATGTCACTGATGAGGAGGCGGGGCTGTGATGTCACTAATGAGAAGGTGGGGCTGTGACGTCACTGATGAGGAGGCGGGGCTGTGACATCACTGATGAGGAGGCGGGGCTGTGACGTCACTAATGTGAAGGTGGGGCTGTGACACCACTGATGAGGAAGCGGGGCTGTGACGTCACTGATGAGGAGGCGGGGCTGTGATGTCACTGATGAGGAGGCAGGGTTGTGATGTCACTAACGAGAAGGTGGGGCTGTGACATCACTGATGAGGAGGCGGGGCTGTGACGTCACTGATGAGAAGGCAGGGCTGTGATGTCACTAATGAGAAGGTGGGGCTGTAATGTCACTGATGAGGAGGCGGGGCTGTGATGTTACTAATGAGAAGGTGGGGCTGTGACATCACTCATGAGGAGGCGGGGCTATGATGTCACTGATGAGGAGGTCGGGCTGTGACATCACTCATGAGGAGGCGGGGCTGTGACACACAGATATAGTGGGCTCAGATAAAAGTGGTGTCAGGCTCTTGTTGTTATAATGAAGAGGGGAGTGTTTGAGAGCAGAGAGTGTCGGAGAGTCGCCGTTCACAGACATTTCTAACACTTTCTTGTCTCGTTCTCTTCCAGGCGATTCTCAGGATAAACAAGCGGATTTCCCTTTGCTGTGGGTCATCGTGAGTGTCGCCGTTTCAGCTTTCATGTTCACCTTCGTCATCACCCTCACCATATACCTGATCCACTGCCGCAGGAAAAACAAGTTCACCAGTGAGTGCAGAACGGGCCTTCCTTCCCATATACCTCCGGCCTTTCTGACTGTTAATAAAGTCTGCTGTCTGGGTCCAAACCAGGAAGATTCACTCTGTCGATCTGCCCTGTCACCCCCCCCCCCCCCCAAAAAAAAAATCTAAAATGGTACAGTTGTCACCAGAACAGGAAGTGGGGGAAAATCTTCCAATGGGGACGCTTGCTTCAAAGATATTTTTCCCTTTGGAAAGATTTGTTTTTGTTTCCTGTTGCATTTCCAGGGACAGGAAGTGACGAGAAATGTCACTGATGGGGACACCAACAGCAATAAAAACCTGACTGGTGTTCTAACCCTTCAGCGCTCTTTCTAAAATAAAAAGAAATCTTTTGGCTGAAGTTTTACTTTAATTTCTGACATTTACACATACCGGACTTTGAATTGACAAAGTACGGTAGGTACAGGAAATGCAGACCTGCCAATCAGATATAAGGCCTGGTTCACACCTATGCATTTTTTGGTGCGTTTTCAGTTTTGCAGAAAAAAATGTAATTCTTAAATTATTGTCCTTAAAGTGGGACTAAAGGCAAGACTTTCTGTTTAATTTTAGTTGGAGTAAGTGAGGTATAACCTCTGTCATATTTTTTCTTTTGCCATCTGTGTCTCATTGGGGAGATTTCTCCTCACTTCCTGTCCCATACGCAAAATAGGAAGTGAGAGGAAATCCCTCCAAAGTGAGGGAATCCCTGGTTGCCACCAGAACTAGTGTCCCCATTGGAAGATTTCCCCTCTATTCCTGTTCTGGTGACAACCCAACATTTGGGATTTTCTTTCACTTTCACTCTTGGTGATCTTGTCACAAATAAAGAGGGTGAATCTCCATAATGGGGACACAGACAGCAATAGAAACCTGACAGGGGTTCTAATCCCTCTCCGCTCTACCCGACACTAAAAAAAAAAATGCCTTCAGTTATACTTGAATTAATATAAATTACTATATTCATTTAAAGAGGAACTCTGGGCATTATTTAAAGTTTTGGATAGTGTATGAAAAGCTCAGAACCCCTGTCAGGTTTTCGTCATGTGATATGTTGGTTTTAGGAGGCGACTCCTCAGAATCTGTATAACGTCTGTTGTCCTCTTCTCTCTGCAGCCCCCATAGAGGAGACCGGAGCCCACTCCGCTGAGGAACTACTCATACACTGAAGGTGAGATACTCTGCTAAATCTGTAGTATGCATTAGCAGTTATACACCAGTGCAATGCTCTGCAGGCTTGTATTAGCCAATAGACTATAGTGCAATGCTCTGCAGGCTTGTATTGGCCAATAGGCTATAGTGCAATGCTCTGCAGGCTTGTATTGGCCAATCGACTATAGTGCAATGCTCTGCAGGCTTGTATTGGCCAATAGACTATAGTGCAATGCTCTGCAGGCTTGTATTGGCCAATAGACTATAGTGCAATGCCCTGCAGGCTTGTATTAGCCAATAGACTATAGTGCAATGCCCTGCAGGCTTGTATCGGCCAATAGACTATAGTGCAATGCCCTGCAGGCTTGTATTGGCCAATAGACTATAGTGCAATGATCTGCAGGCTTGTATTGGCCAATAGACTATAGTGCAATGCTCTGCAGGCTTATACTGGCCAATAGACTATAGTGCAATGCTCTGCAGGCTTATACTGGCCAATAGACTATAGTGCAATGCTCTGCAGGCTTATACTGGCCAATAGACTATAGTGCAATGCTCTGCATGCTTGTATTAGCCAATAGACTATAGTGCAATGCTCTGCAGGTTTGTATTAGCCAACAGAATATAGTGCAATGCCCTGCAGGCTTGTGTTGGCCAATAGACTATAGTGCAATGCTCTGCAGGCTTGTAGTGGCCAATAGACTATAGTGCAATGCTCTGCAGGCCTGCATTAGCCAATTGACCATAGTGAAATGTTCTGCAGGCTTGTATTAGCCAACAGACCATGGTGCAATGCTCTGCGGGCTTGTATTCGTCAATAGACAATAGTGCAATGCTCTGCAGGCTTGTATTAGCCAATAGACTATAGTGAAATGTTCTGCAGGCTTGTATTAGCCAACAGACCATAGTGCAATGCTCTGCAGGCCTGTATTAGCCAATTGACCATAGTGAAATGTTCTGCAGGCTTGTATTGGCTAACAGACCACAGTGCAATGCTCTGCAGGCTTGTATTAGCCAACAGACCATAGTACAATGCTCTGCAGGCCTGCATTAGCCAATTGGCCATAGTGCAATGCTCTGCAGGCTTGTATTAGCCAATAGGCCCTAATGCAATGCTCTGAAGACTGTATCAAATGCCAGTACAATAGTCTGCAGACTGGTTTTAGTAGTTAGACACTGGTGCAATGCTCTGCAGGTTTGTATTATGGCCTCCTCACCCTGCCAGTTTTACCAGGTCTTGGTACAGAGTGTCTGGAGTTTGTGGCCTCAGGCTAACATATAGAACTAAAATCCAGATGTTGAGCATTGCTTTAGAATATACAGTAAGTGGCTATTAACCATATAATATTGTAGATTTTTAATCACGGGAGTATAGAATAAGATTTGGAGATCAGGGAGGATTTTATTGGGCAAAATAGATTTTTATGCTTTAATGACAGGCTTAGGGCATAGATGCCAACTGTCCTGGATTTTGCCAGGACTGTCCCGGATCCTCTGTCCTGCTGATGGTGTGTCCTGGGCCATGTCCTGGGATCACAGCATCAACATGTGCAGTAACTCAAGAAGGCATTAGGTGCTGAGATTGGGGGGGTCTGAATGGGGCCAACCAGTAAAATGGGCAAGATGGGCTGTCCCCGCATATTTATAGGTCGGGTTTGGATGGGACCAACCAGTAAAGTGGGCAAGATGGGCTGTCCCCGCATATTTATAGGTCGGGTTTGGATGGGACCAACCAGTAAAGTGGGCAAGATGGGCTGTCCCCGCATATTTATAGGTCGGGTTTGGATGGGACCAACCAGTAAAGTGGGTCAGATGGACAGTTACTGCATATCTGAAGGCAGGCTTCGGGTGGGATCAACCAGTACTATGAGCTTGATCGGTGGTCCCTACATATTTAGAGGGAATATCTAGGTGGGGCCAACCAGTAAAGTGGGCACGATGGGTGTTACCCACATACGGTGCCTTGCAAAAGTATTCATACCCCTTGAAATGTTCCACATTTTGTCATGTTACAATCAAAAATGTAAATGTATTTTATTGGAATTTTATGTGATAGACCAACACAAAGTGGCACATAATTGTGAAGTGAAAGGAAAATGATAAATGGGTTTTACATTTTTTTACAAATAAATATCTGAAAAGTGTGATTTTTATTCAGCCCCCTTTACTCCTAACTAAAATCTGGTGGAACCAATTGCCTTCAGAAGTCACCTAATTAGTAAATAGAGTCCATCTGTGTGTAATTTAATCTCAGCATAAATACAGCTGTTCTGTGAAGCCCTCAGAAGCTTGTTAGAGAACCTTATGCCGCGTACACACGACCGGTCTTGCCGTCGGAATAAACTCCGAAGGTTTCTCAGACGGAACTCCGACGGAATTCCATTCAAGCGGTCTTGCCTACACACGGTCAACCCAAAGTCCGACCGTCCAGAACGCGGTGACGTACAACACGTACGACGGGACTAGAAAAAGGAAGTTCAATAGCCAGTAGCCAATAGCTTCCGTCTCGTACTTGCTTCAGAGCATGCGTTGTTTTTGGTCCATCGGAACAGCATACAGACGAGCGGTTTTCCCGATAGGAATTGGTTCCATCGGAAATATTTAGAACATGTTCCATTTCTAGGTCCGTCAGAATTTTCGAAGAAAAAAAAAAAATCCGATGAGGCCTACACACGATCGGAATAGACGATGAAAAGCTTCCGTCTGACTTTTTCTGTCAGACATTCCGCTCGTGTGTACGCGGCTTTAGTGAACAAACAGCATCATGAGGGCCAAGGAACATACCAGACAGGTCAGGGATAAAGTTGTGGAGAAGTATAAAGCAGGGTTAGGTTATAAAAAGATCTCCCAAGCTTTGAACATCTCATGAAGCACTGTTCACTCCATCATCCGAAAATAGAGAGAGTATGACACAACTACAAACCTACCAAGACATGGCCGTCCACCTAAATTGACCGGCCGGGCAAGGAGAGCATTCATCAGAGAAGAGCCAAGGGGTCCATGGTAACTCTGGAGGAGCTGCAGAGATCCACAGCTCAGGTGGGAGAATCTGTCCACAGGACAACTATTAGTCGTGCTCTCCACAAATCTGACCTTTATGGAAGAGTGACAAGAAGAAAGACATTGGTGAAAGAAAGCCATAAGAAGTCCTGTTTGCAGTTTGTGAGAAGCCATGTGGGGGACACAGCAAACATGTGGAAGAAGGTGCTCTGGTCAGATGAGACCGAAATTTAACTTTTTGGCCTAAAAGTAAAATGCTATGTGTGGCAGGAAACTAACACTGCACATCACCCTGAACACACCATCCCCACTGTGAAACATGGTGGTGGTATCATCATGTTGTGGGGATGCTTTTCTTCAGCAGGGACAGGGAAGCTGGTCAGAGTTGATGGGAAGATGGATGGAGCCAAATACAGGACAATCTTAGAAGAAAACCTGTTGGAGTCTGCAAAAGACTTGAGACTGGGGTGGAGGTTCACCTTCCAGCAGGACAACAACCCTAAACATACAGCCAGAGCTACAATGGAATGGTTTAGATCAAAGCATATTCATGTGTTGGAATGGCCCAGTCAAAGTCCAGACCTAAATCCAATTGACAATCTGTGGCAAGACTTGATAATTGACATTCACAGACGCTCTCCATCCAATCTGACAGAGCTTAAGATATTTTGCAGAGAAGAATGGGCAAAAATGTCCCTCTCTAGATGTGCAAAGCTGGTAGAGACATCCCCAAAAAGACTTGCAGCTGTAATTGCAGAGAAAGGCGGTTCTACAAAGTATTGACTCGGGGGGGCGCCATACAAATGTACCCCACACTTTTCACATATTTATTTGTAAAAAATGTTGAAAACCATTTATCATTTTCCTTCCACTTCACAATGATGTGCCACTTTGTGTTAGAGGTGGGGTGAAATCAAAGCTGAGATGCTCTGCAGGTCCTCGTTGTCACTCTTACTAACCGAGTCTTTCTCCCCCCTGCAGATCGCCATCATGGGAACATCCGAACAAAAAGGAAGCTGCTATCCAATCATGGTGTGTGTATATATATATGTATAGAAGGTGTATATATATCTATATATGTATATATATATATATATAGGATCCTGCGCGGGCGCACAACATGGATCTTTTTGTTTTTTTCTATTTAACCTTTTCTCGTCACGTGGGGGCTGGGGCGCATTGCAGAGCATCGCGTTCCCCTCTCCCCCTCCCGGACAGCAAGGGGTTAATGACGCTTCCTGCGCCCACCATAAGACTCATAAAAAAAAAAGAAGGTTCTCTTCCCGTTCATCAGAATCGGAGCTCACTTCCCGCCAGCGCACCCGCTCACATTCCTGCAAGACCGCCGCTAGGAAGGATGCCCCCCCCACCTTTGTAAAGCCCTAATGGGCCTTATAATAAAATTGTGTTTTGTTTTTATAAACCTGTTTCTGTTGATTTATTTCTATTAAACTCTAAACTCAAAAATCAGAAAATGTTGTCTAAATACGAGATGAGTGTTCATTGATATTTGGGGGAGTCTATATATAAAAAAAATTCTTAACCATCCACACAAGCATGCCATAGGTTTCTTGCATGGTCATCAGCGCCATCTAGTGTCCATAAAGCAGTATTTATTTATTTTTTTAAGCATTTCAGGAAGCTGACAATTCTTTTTTTTTTTTTAATAGTTATAATAACAATAATTTATTATTATTATTTTTTTATAATTATAATAACAATCATTTTTATTTATTTTATCAAACAAATACAAATCAATTGACGTTGCTGCATATATTACACAACATTTGTAATACAAAAACAGAGAAGGCATAAAAGTATAGTACTGATATAAACCTTGATGGCCTAGTCCAGCCTACCCCGGTTGGGTTCAAGCTGTAGGACTGCAAGGTCACCACTTTAACTCTTCAGCACTCATACAAACACCACCACTGAACGCTGTACGTTTTGCAATATGATTATCTTGCATGATTGGCAGCTCCATCTAGTGGCCATAATGCGGTATTGCTTTTTTTTATTGAGTTATTTCAGGAAAATACCACATCATGGCCACTAGATGGAGCTAGTGATCAAAGGAGGTAATCCTATTACAAAAATGACGGGGATTATTCATCCTCACAGAGCATTTTGGTATACAGAGAACCCTTGGTGTGCTTTGTGTGTTTCTCCCAGATCTGTGCAGTAATTTAGTGTGAGACTTCCTGTAATAAAGACCACTCACTGCTGCTCTCACTCCTTGTGGAGGGTGACTGGTCTCGCCTCTGCCACCTCCGATCGTTTTCTGAAGGCAGTCTGTAGTGGGTGGGGCCTGCCGGGCCCCTCCCACAGTTCAACTCTCTACCCGTTCTATGTCGCTACTATTTTTACAAGGTAATATCTGGCTTTGCAAAGGCATTTGGTGCGCGCAAAGTGGATTTATATCCTTTGTGGCTATTGAGGAACATATTTAAATGAGAGTTTTTGTGACCGGAGTTCACCATTAAAAGCGCAATAAAACACCTGTGTGCGAAAGCTACAGCAGAAATTGTGGCCTGTGACTAGCATAGCTGGTTTGTCTTGTCACGCTGACTATGCAAGCCCACAAATGAAATGACAGCTTCAATCTGAGGCTTTGCACACAGTCGTTGTGATCCATTATTGATCCTCTTTAACTAGTTGCCGTCCGGCCACCGTCAAATGGCGGCGGGATGGTGTGGCTGTCGTTCTGGGACGCCGCCAACGGCGTCCCAAAACGGCCGCTCTCGCACGCCCGTGGGGACACGCAGCGCGGCGATCGCTAGGACACGGCGTGACCCTGATCTCTGTAAATAGCCGCGTCCGCGGCTCTTTAACCATGTGATCGGCTGTGTCCAATTACAGTCGGTCACATGTTAACACAGAGATGCCAGTAATCGGCTCTCCTCACACTGACAGAGAGTGTGGCGAGGAGAAACGATCAGCGGCATCTCCACACAGGAGGACATCTAGGGCACTGATGAACAATATAGCAATATAGTGTCACCAATCAGTGCTCAACATTGCCCACCACTGCCAGCAATCAGTGCCCACCAGTGGCAGCAATCAGTGCCCACCACTGCCCACAAGTACCACCAATCAGTGCCCATTAGTGATGCCAGTCAGTGCTGCCCATCAATGCCCATCACTGCTGTCGATCAATGCCCATCAGTGTCGTCCATCAGTGCCACCCATCAATGCCCATCAGTACCGCCTATACATGCTGCCTATCAGTGCCCACCAGTGCCGCCTATTAGTGCCCATCAGTGCCACATATCAGTGCCCATAAGTGCAGCATATTAGTGCCACCTAATCAGTGCTGCCTCATCAGAGCCCATAAGTACCACCTCATCAATGCCCACCAGTTCAGCCTATCAGTGCCCATCAGTGCCGCCTCATCAGGGCACATCAGTGAAGGTGAAAAATTACTTAGTTACAAAATTTACTGACAGAAAAAAAGTAAAAAACATTTTTTTTTTCAACATTTTTGGTCTTCTTTTTTGTAAAAAATAAAAAACCCAGCAGTGATTAAATACCACCAAAAGAAAGCTCTATTTGTGTGAAGAAAATGATAAAAAAAATTTTTGGGTACAGTGTTGTATGACCGCGTAATTGTCATTCAAAGTGCGACAGCTCTGAAAGCTGTAAAATGGCCTGCGCGGGGGGGGAGGGTGTAAGTGCCCGGTACGCAAATGGTTAAAGCCCAGGCTGTGTCTTGTGGTGCGCTGTGTTGGAGAAAAATAGTGCATGTCAGAATTTTTTGTCTACTCCCGTGTGTTTGCAGCCCCATTCATTTGAATAGGCTACCTTAAACGCAATGCACACCAACGCGAATGCGTTAACGTAACGCAGCGGAGTGGACAAGTGCAAGCTGGCCTTCATCACTCTCACCAAAATAAAAATAAAAAAATTCGGAGTGCAGTTCAACTTTAAAGGGCTGTGTCTGCTCACCCTTTACGTTCTTTTTTTTTTTGGGTTGCAAATTACAGTGCGATAGCGCCCCCTTCTGCCTGTTCTCTTTATCAGCTACTGTTTAGGCCATCATTCACATGGCATGCAATACCAAATCCAGCCAGTAGATGGAGACAAAACACTGACTGAGCAGAATGATCCAGCCAGAGGATTTCCCAATTGGGTCATAAATGAGGATGAGTCTCACATGTCATTGGCACAGACTTTCATGACTAGTGAAAGCACAAAGAGGTTCATTCTAAGGATCAGCTATAACATGCATACCTTATCTCAATTAAATTACAATTATAGAATAATTACATCCTGGGTCCACCCAGAACTGGTATTTCCATGTTGGATTGGGCACTGGAGTGTTAAATATTTGGCTAGCTTCCCATTTTGGAAATGACGACAGTGAGCTGCTCCTGCAATTGCTTGTGCCCCCTCCAGAAGGCCATAGAGAAGGTGTCACTGTATTACTGGGCTCTGCCTTGTTTGTGTTACATTATGGAGACCCTATATAAGAAGGGTGACACCTTGGTTGGCTTTGTGATGGCTGAAGCAGTTGAGTGTAAGAAGTTATCCAGCGGGGAATATGGCACATGTGGAGTTGCCAAGGCATATAAGAAATCACCATGTGCTGTAACAGATAACTTCAGTTCTAGGTGGAGCTTGGGTTCCACTAATGCAGGATTGAGACCAGAACTTCCAAAACTTTCCAAGCCCCAACAGTAAAGCAAAAAAAAAGTTTATACTCATACAATAAAACTATAGTAATGGATGGAGCTGGGTGTCACTGTGGGTGTGTGTATAGGGGGAATTGGAGACTCTGCAACAGATTTGGGGGCTCTACCGGGGTATGTGGAAGGAGCTGGGTGCAACTGTGGGTGGTGGAATCTCTGGAGGGGTTATGGGGTCTCTCAGATGCACGGTGGTAGACTGAAGTGTGCTGCAGGTAATGGGGTGCACTGTAGGGCACAGTTAATGTGTGGGGACACTGTGGGGACTGGAGGCTCTGCAGCAAGCTAGAAGGAACTGCAAGAGGCTGGGAGGCACCATGGAAAAGGGGTGGGGGGGGGGGGTATTGTGAGGGCTAAGGGCTCTCAGGGGACCTGGAGGCATGGTGGGAGGTTGGGGGGCATTGTGGGGGCTGAGAGCTCTCAGGTGACTTAGAGGCATTGTGGGAGAGGCACTGTGGGGGCTAAGGGCTCTCAGGGGACCTGGAGGCACTGTGGGAGGTTGGGAACACTGTGGATGTTAAGGGCTCTCAGGGGACCTGGAGGCACTGTGGGAGATTGGGGGGCACTGTGGATGCTAAGGGCCCCCAGTGGGCCTGGGGGCACTGTGGGAGGATGGGAACACTGTGGATGTTAAGGGCTCTCAGGGGACCCGGAGGCATTGTGGGAGATTGGGGGTCACCGTTGGGGCTAAGGGCTCTCAGGGGACCTAGAGGCACTGTGGGAGATTGGGGAACACTGTGGGAGCTGAGGGCTCTCAGGGGAACTAGAGACACTGTGGGAGATTGGGGGACACTGTGGGGGCTGAGGGCTCTCATGGGACCTGGAAGCACTGTGGGAGATTGGGGGCACTTTGGGGGCTGAGGGCTCTCAGGGGGCCTGGAGGCACTGTGGGAGATTAGGGGGCACTGTGGGGGCTGAGGGCTCTCAGGGGGCCTGGAGGCACTGTGGGAGATTAGGGGACACTGTGGGGGCTGAGGGCTCTCAGGGGGCTTGGGGGCACTGTGGATGTTAAGGGCTCTCAGGGGACCTGGAGGCACTGTGGGAGTTTGGGAACACTGTGGATGTTAAGGGCTCTCAGGGGACCTGGAGGCACTGTGGGAGATTGGGGGACACTGTGGGGGCTGAGGGCTCTCAGGGGGCCTGGAGGCACTGTGGGAGGTTGGGAGCACTGTAGGGGCTGAGGGCTCTCAGGGGGCTTGGGGGCACTGTGGGAGGTTGGGGGCACTGTGGGCGCTGAGGGCTCTCTGGGGGCCTGGAGGCACTGTGGGAGGTTGGGGGCACTGTAGGGGCTGAGGGCTCTCAGGGGGCTTGGGGGCACTGTAGGAGGTTGAAAGGAACAGTGGACAGCTATGGAAGGTTGGGTGACACTATGGAAGCTGGGAGGCACTGTAAGAGGTTAGGGGATCTGCTGAAGGCCTGGAAAGAGGGAGGTCACAGCCCAATGGTTGACAACCACTGCACCATGTCATTGAAGCCTCTGGCTAATGGCTGATAGCAGTTGGCAAAATTTAGCTTCACACTAACCATCAAATATTGTCAGATTTATTTTGCCTATACAGTGGAACCCTGGTTAACGAGTAACGTGGTTAACGAGTGTTTTGAAAGACAAGCAATTTTTTTTTTCAAATCTTGACTCGGTTTGCGAGTGTTGTCTCGCAAAACTAGCAGAATTCAAGCTTATGTTGTGCGCAGTACCGCATTTGGCCAGAGGTGCGGGGGCGCCGATGACACACAGAACGGGTCGGAGCCGTTCGGAAATGCTCGAAATCACTCAAAAATACTCCATTCCCAGCTGTTTGCAAGCCTTTCTGAGGGTTTACGAGTTCAGCCGAGTGGTCTCCGAGTATTTCGGAGGCTCTCCGGTGCCCCTCCACCTCTGGCCACATGCGGTATTGCATGCAATAGAAGTCAATGTGGAACGAATTATCTTTGTTTCCATTGACTTCTATGGGGAAACTCGCTTTGATATGCCAGTGCTTTGGATTACAAGCATTCTCCGAGAATGGATTTTGCTCGTAATTCAAGGTTCCACTGTACTCATTGGTTAGTATCAGTAGTGTTTTTTCTTTAACTGTCTCTCAATTTTTGGGAAATATTTTTATGTTTTTTTGTGGGATCATGTGACCCCACTTATAGCAGCTGGCCCCTGGCTACCACTCAGATTAAACCCAATATAATCCAGGACAGATAATCAGACAGCTGTCTCCATTCCAATCCAGACACCATCCTATTCTAGTCACGTGACCATAGCTCCCAACTGTCCCTGATTTCGGGGGACTGTCCCTGATTTGGAGCAATGTCCCTCTTTCCTCCTCATTTGTCCCTCATTTTGGTCTGATCTATATAGATGTATAGAAAATGCACTTTTTATTTTTCAAATAGTGTTTCCCAGTGCTAAACCTTTCATCCAATTTCTAAATTGCTGCATTTGGAAATGTCAAAAGTCAATATAAAGAAATAGTAGTGGTAAAAAAAAGCACTTGTGGGTTTAACCAATCATTTTTTTTGTTTAATTCACCTTTAACCGCTTGCCGACCGGCTCACGCCGCTATACGTCGGCAGAAGGGCACGTACAGGCAGATTAACGTACCTGTACGTTGCCCTTTAAGAAGCGGTTTGCGGGCGCGCGCCCGCCGCTACCTCCATGAGTGTGATCAATGTCCGCGGGGATACCCGCGATCGTCTCACGGAGAGGAAGAACGGGGAAATGCTGATGTAAACAAGCATTTCCCCGTTCTGTCTAGTGAAAGGACACTGATCACAGCTCCCTGTATTCGGAGCGGTGATCAGCGTTGTGTCACACATAGCCCCTCCCCCCCACAGTTAGAATCACTCCCTAGGACACACAACCCCTTCACTGCCCTCTAGTGGTTAACCCCTTCCCTGCCAGTCACATTTACACAGGATTCAAATGCATTTTTAATCGCACTGATCGCTGTATAAATGTGAATGGTCCCAAAATAGCGCCAAAAGTGTCCGATGTGTCTGCCATTATGTTGCAGTCACGATAAAAATCGCTGATCGCCGCCATTACTAGTAAAAAATAAATATTAATAAAAATGCCATAAAACTATCCCCTATTTTGTAGACGCTATAACTTTTGCGCAAACCAATCAATAAACGCTTATTGCGATTTTTTTTTACCAAAAATATGTAGAAGAATGCCTAAACTGAGGGAAAAAAGTGTGTTTTTTTACATTTTTTGGGGGATATTTATTATAGCAAAAAGTAAAAAATAATGCGTTTTTTTCAAAATTGTTGCTATTTTTTTTTTGTTTATAGCCCAAAAAATAAAAACCACAGAGGTGATCAAATACCACCAAAAGAAAGCTCTATTTGTGGGGAAAAAAGGACGTCAATTTTGTTTGGGAGCCACGTCGCACGACCGCGCAATTGTCAGTTAAAGCGACGCAGTGCCGAATCGCAAAAAGTGCTCTGGTCTTTGGGCAGCCAAATGGTCCGGGGCTGAAGTGGTTAAGGGGGTGTGGCAGGGGGCGTGTCCTATGCCTACATACTTTTATTATTAGGTGTCCCTCATTCCCATCTCAAAAAGTTGGGAGGTGTGACATGACCTCATAGCATAGTGGTCGCAGTATGAAGTAGAGAGCTGGATCCGTGGCTCTGACTGAATGCTAACTTTTCCTTGCATGATAGATGTCCTGTCCTGGAAGAGTTCCAACCTGGAAGGATTAGATACAATGGGGTTGGTTTACTAAAGACAAATAGACTGTGCACTTTGCAAAGTGCAGTAGCTCCAGAGCTTAGTAAATGAGCAGAAGCTTTGCTGACTTCCATCATCCAATCACGTGCAAGCAAAAATGCATTTTTTTTTCTTTGCACATGATTGGGTATTGGGAAGCTTTATTTCATTTACTAATCTCTTGAGCAACTGCACTGTACAAAGTGCACAGTCTATTCGCCTTGAGTAAATTAACCCCAAAGTGTTTGTTCCGTTATGTATTTTGTATCTATCTTGTAGTCTATGTAGGATCGGCCATTATTACACTTGATCTGATGACACAGGTCCTCTTAAAAATGGGCTGTATAGAGGTTTTGTTTTTTCTTTCTTATTTATTTTGACCAGTAAAAAAAAGCAAAATACAAATAAAATAATAGAAGTGCATGCACTAAGATTTTTGCCAGCAGGTGGCGCTTATCCTTGTCAGCTGCCTGCAATACTCACTAAACCCACATGCTTGCTGATAGTCCAACCCAAGAGTGCTCAACTTTCTAGCTGCAAAGGGGGTTGATTTACTAAAAGCAAATAGACTGTGCACTCTGCCAATGCAGTTTCTCCAGAGCTTAGTAAATGAGGGGGAGCTCTGCTGAAGCGTAGGGACTTTGATATTTTATATATTTATTATTCATCATATTGTTAATAATTTAACTGGGTTTAGCGCCAAGCCACTCATTTTTATTTATTCAACTTTGTATGTGGAGACACTGTTAGATGTTGGCAGTAAACTCCTTAACTAAATTTTATATATATATATATATATACACACACACAGTGCATCCGGAAAGTATTCACAGCGCTTCACTTTTTCCACATTTTGTTATGTTGCAGCCTTATTCCAAAATGGATTCAATTCATTATTTTCCTCAAAATCCTACAAACAATAGGGACGTACTAAACTGCATATTGGGATGATGGGATGATTGGATTATTGGCTGCAATACTAGAGTTCTTAGTATTGCAGCCAATCATCCAATCATCCCAATATGCAGTTTAGTACGTCCCCAAACAATCCCCCATAATGACAACGTGAAAGAAGTTTGTTTGAAATCTTTGCAACTTTGTTAAAAATAAAAAACAAAAAAAAATCCCATTTATATAAGTATTGACAGCCTTTGCCATGACACTCAATATTGAGCTCAGGTGCCTCCTGTTTCTATTGATCATCCTTGAGATGTTTCTACAACCTGATTGGAGTCCACCTGTGGTAAATTCAGTTGATTGGATATGATTTGGAAAGGCACACCCCTGTCTATATAAAGGTCCCACATGTCAGAGCACAAATCAAGCCATGAAGTCGAAGGAATTGTCTGTAGACCGCAGAGACAGGATTGTATGGAGGCCCACATCTGGGGAAGGGTACAGAAAAATGTCTGCAGCATTGAAGGTCCCAATGAGGACAGTGGCCTCCATCATCTGTAAATGGAAGAAGTTTGGAACCACCAGGACTCTTCCTAGAGTGAGCTGCTCTAGGGTTTCTCTGTGGAGAGAGGAGAACCTTCCAGAAGAACAACCATCTCTGCAGAACTCCACCAATCAGGCCTGTATGGTAGAGTGGCCAGACGGAAGCCACTCCTCAGTAATAGGCACATAACAGCTTGCCCATGATTTGCCAAAAGGCACCTGAAGGACTCACAGATCATGAGAAACAAAATTCTCTGGTCTGATGAAACAAGGATTGGACTCTTTGGCTTGAATGGCAAGCGTCATGTCTGGAGGAAACCAGGCACCGCTCATCACCTGGCCAAAACCATCCCTACAGTGAAGCATGGTGGTGGCAGCATCATGCTGTGGGGATGTTTTTCAGCGGCAGGAACTGGGAGACTAGTCAGGATCGAGGGGAAGATGAATGCAGCAATGTACAGAGACATCCTTGATGAAAACCTGCTCCAGAGCGCTCTGGACCTCAGACTGGGGCGAAGGTTCATCTTCCAACAGGACAACGACCCTAAGCACACAGCCAAGATAACAAAGGAGTGGCTACGGGGCAACTCTGTGAATGTCCTTGGGTGGCCCAGCCAGAGACCAGACCTGAACCCGATTGAACATCTCTGGAGAGATCTGAAAATGGCTGTGCACTGACCAACCTGATGGAACTTGAGAGGTCCTACAAAAAAGAATGGGAGAAACTGCCCAAAAATAGGTGTGCCAAGCTTGTAGCATCATACTCAAAAAGACTTGAGGCTGTAATTGGTGCCAAAGGAGCTTCACCAAAGTATTGATCAAAGGCTGTGAATATTTATGTACATGGGATTTTTATTTTTTTATTTTTAATAACACTGCAAAGATTTCAAACCATCTTCTTTCATGTTGTCATCATGGATCGTTTGTAGAATTTTGAGGAATCTTGGGGAAAATAATGAATTTAAATACAACACATTATATATTGGGTAGCACAGGAGTGGCCTTCTGTATCCTCTCTGATCATGCAACCAGGTTAAGTTCCAAGAGTCTAATCGACATCTGAGCTGAAGCAGTCACACGTTCCGGGGTCCGGGACCATCCATTCTGGGCCCCATGTAGCATGGGGGTTAAGAAAACGTTTCTCCACAGTCTAGAAGCACTGTGAAAGGCCTGTTTAGTTTACCTTGTCTGCAACTGACTTGATCTGGATACAGGCAGCACCCCCCCCCCCTCTGACAATGACATATAATAAAGGTCTCTATGTCATGAGCTGTTATCTTGGTGCCCAGATAAAACTACGCCACAACCCGGATCCCGTCCTGCCGGACCGGTTCTGGGAGCTGGGTGGGAGGTGAAGAAAACCCGGCAAGAAAACAATAAAAAGGTTCACGGGACTCCCCGCTGACACTGAACTTTCTGCTTTCTATCAGCCAGCAATTATATCATTGCAGGTAACAGCGCAGAACAATCCAGTATATGGAATATTTACTTGCAGTGCCTTTCCTTTCTGTAAATGACTTTTATTCCCTTGCAACGTGAATTTGGTAACAATCACATTTAACCGATCGATTCCCGAGCACGGCCCCCCTCCTTTCTCACCATAGCCCTCCTCTCTTCTGGGAGTGTCTTAATACTGTCTGTGCTGGCCCAGCTCCTCCACCCCTCCCTTCACTATCCTACATAACCTTCTATGTAGTTGCTTGGGGAGTCAATCGAGTGAGTCTGCTGGCGTCACATCCAAGATGGCGGCACTCATCTGCAGTCTCAGGGCATTACGACATCTACACAAGGGAGGCTCCTACAAGTTAACCACTTGCCGACCGCCGCACGCCAAAATACATCGACACAATGGCAGTGGTGGGCAAATGGGCGTACCTGTACGTCCCCTTTAATTGGTGGGGCTAGCGGGCACTTGCGCGCCTTCTGCCTTGTGTCATGATAGAGATCACTGTTCCCTGTCATTGGGAGCAGTGATCGTTGTCATGTCAGTGGTAGCCCATCCCCCCCACAGTTAGAATCACTCCCTAGGACACACTTAACCCCTTAATCGCCCCCTAGTGTTTAACCCCTTCACTAAAAGTGTCATTTGCACAGTAATCAGTGCATTTTTATAGCACTGATCGCTGTATAAATGCCAATGGTCCCAAAATAGTGTCAAAAGTGTCCGATGTGTCCGCCATAATGTCGCAGTCACGATAAAAATCGCAGATCGCCGCCATTACTAATAATAAAAAAAAAATAATAAAAATGCCATAAATCTATCCCCTATTTTGTAGACGCTATAACTTTTGCGCAAACCAATCAATATACGCTTATTGCGATTTTTTTTTTTTTTTTTACCAAAAAGATGTAGAAGAATACATATCGGCCTAAACTGAGGAAAAAAAATGTGTTTTTTTATATATTTTTTGAGGGATATTTATTATAGCAAAAAGTAAAAAATATTGCTTTTTTTTCAAAATTGTCGCTCTTTTTTTGTTTATAGCGCAAAAAATAAAAACCGCAGAGGTGATCAAATACCACCAAAAGAAAGCTCTATTTGTGGGGCAAAAAGGACGTCAATTTTGTTTTGGTGTAACGTCGCACGACCGCGCAATTGTCAGTTAAAGCGGCGCAGTGCCGAATCGCAAAAAGTGCTCTGGTCAGGAAGGGGGGGTAAAATCTTCCGGGGCTGAAGCATTGATTAACGCACCTACAATACATTAACCACTTCCCGCCAGAAGGGCGTACATGGACGTCCTCCTGTTTCAGGCATCATCGCGGTATTGATCTTTTCAGCCGGCGACTCCCTGCACCGTAAGAACAATCACAGTGGCTGTCCCCTCCCGCCGCCCTCCTGGTGCTTCTACCGGCCTCCCCCGTGCGATTGGCGAGCCGGAGAAGGAATCCACGGCCTGCGGAAGTTCACCATAGAGCTCACCAGATGATCCCCGGCAGTCTCTATGACTCGGAATGCCAGGGAGTGACGTTATGACGTCATGTCCGGCCTGGTAGTTGTAAATACTGCTGTGTATTCGGCTAGAAAGCCGAGATCATTATTTTATTTTTTTATCTGAGGCTTTCCAGCCTAGAGGAGAGATGTGGGGTCTTATTGCCCCCAAATCTCTCCATAAAGAGGACCTGTCATGCCATATTCCTATTACAAGGGATGTTTACATTCATTGTAATAGGAATAAAAGTTTTTTAAAAAAAAATAAAGGGAAAGTTTAAAAAAATAAATAATAATAAAAAAAAAAGTAAAAGTGCCCCCTTCCTGCGTGCTCGCATGCAGAAGCGAACGCATACGTACATCGCGCCCACATATGTAAATGGCGTTTAAACCACAAATGTGAGGTATCGCCGCAAACGTTAGAGTGAGAGCAATAAATCCATCCCCAGAACTCCTCTGTAACTGTAAACAGGTAACCTGTACATTTTTTTTTTTAAGCATTGCCTATGGAGATTTATAAATATAAATACAGTTTAGCGCCATACCACGAGTGTGCGCAATTTTAAAGCGTGACATGTTAGGTATCTATTGACTCGGCGTAACATCTTTCATATTATACAAAAAAATTGGGCTAACTTTAGTGTTTTTTTTTATTCATGGAACAGTTTTTTTCCCCAAATAAAAACGCGTTTGAAAAATTGCTGCGCAAATACCATGATACATAAAAAGTTGCAACAACTATTTTATTCCCTAGGGTCTCTGCTAAAAAAATCATATTTAATGTCTGAGTAATTTTCTAGCAAAAAAATGATGCTTTTACATGTAGGAGCGGAGTGTCAGAATTGGCCCGGATGGCAAGTGGTTAAGCTAGGGTTGCATCAATACCTATATCGGTGCCGATACTAAGCATTTGCATGAGTATCGGTACTCCTTCAAATGCCCCGATACCTGAAACCGATACTTTCAGGCTCAGGTCTTTGAGCTGCCAGCAGGATTCCCACCCGCTGACAGCTGAAATGTAAACAAAAAAAAGCCCTCAATTACTGGTTGTTAGGGAGCGACTCAGCTGACAGTGGGGTTCCCCTGTTGACAGCTAAAGTGTAAACAAAATTCCAGCCATCAAAAAAAAAAGAAAAAGGGAGCAGCCTGATAACACTGCTCAGGTTTCAAAACAGAAAGATCAAAAGAAACATTGTTTCATTTTGTATCTTTCTGTTTATTCATCTACAGATCAAAGGGAAAGTCAGTTTAAAGCAACCTGTCACGTAAAAAAAAAATAAAAAATAATAATTTTCATTAAATGTTCCTCTGTTTAACGTAAGAAGAAAAAAAAATACTTTTATCTGTTTAACCCCTGTTAAAAGTAAATTACAGTCAATTATAATTTACTATTATAGTAAATTATCCCTTAATTTACTATAATCAGCCTTAATTAACCCCTTATTCTCCTTCTCCATTTAATTATTATTTTCCTGCTGATTTTTGTTTGTTCACTTCACTTTATAAACCATTAATAATTAAAACTGTTTTTGTTGGTTTTGTTCATTAATATTTTTACACCTTTAATACATTATATATTTACATGTTTCACATTGAAAAACATGCAAAATTTAAAAAAAAGAGAAAATGTATTTCATATTTGTAATTAAGTTTTCATTGCTTTATACCATTGCTGAGAGCTGAAGTGTAAACAAAATAGTTGGCAGCAAGTATCGGTGAGTACTAAAAAAAAAGAAAAGTATCAGTTTTCGTACTTGCTGTAAAAAAAAAAAAAAAAAAGGTACTGGTGCTTCCCAACATTAAACACACATTTAAAGGACGATTCTTCTTGAGATAAATGGGTCTGGTGACAGAGTCTCTAAAGTGAAAGCACACCTTCATTTTTCACCACAGTATGCAAAAACACCAACACACCTCAGGGGCTCAAAATTCCTTCATCAGGGCATCTGTGATGGCAAAGCATTCAAAATGTGTCCTGGACAACATCTTCAAAAGGGTAAGGAGGGCTAAAGACCCGGGTTGCTCTGCTGACCAGGTAAAGTGACGGTGTGAACCTGTGTGGTGCAAGAACTGCATTATGCAAAGCAGAGGGGGCGGAGTTAGTCTGTGCTTTCTAGAGACTAGGAAGAAGGAGGATTTTGAAATGGAGCTACCATGGTGCTGTGCGGCAGGACTGTATGACACTAGAGCAGGGAAATGCAATTAGCGGACCTCCAGCTGTTGCAAAACTACAAGTCCCATCATGCCTCTGCCTCTGGGTGTCATGCTTGTGGCTGTCAGAGTCTTGCTATGCCTCATGGGACTTGTAGTTCTGCAACAGCTGGAGGTCCTCTAATTGCATATCCCTGCACTAGAGGAACACGCAGGCAGTCCTTATTACGGGCAATAGGCCTAGGGTCATCCATTTAACGGGACAGTTGAGCTTGGCATGCGTCCTTGATTGCTCCTCCCATTGATGGTATAACGTTCTCTGGATTTTCCAGACGTGCACCGGTCCAGCCACAAATCTGGTCCTACTTCATCAAGGAGTAGAAGAATTAAAGGCACCCTACAGCGTACTTAAGGCATGCCAAAATAGCTATTCAGTCAGTACTTTTTATGCCAAAAGTCCTTTTGCTTAAAACACCAACATATTCTTTATTTCTCTCTATTCCAGTTACTATTACACCAGTATATCAAATAACACACAATTGTTCCTTATTAAAACATTTATTGGAAATAGCCCCCCCTAAAAGTACAATTAGTATCTGTATGCAGGGCAGAGCTCCAAATCTTGTAGCCTCTTCACCCTCTCCCTCCCACCCCCCCCTGAGATTAACAAAACCATAATATATTAAATGTTTTTTCCCTCCAAGCCTCTTAATCCAGTGCTAGCAGAAAATAAGCAAAGCCAAAAAAAGAAACAAAATCAGAAATATATCATGACTGTGTTATGTGGTTAAATTCGGTATATACAGAAGGACCACACTAACTACTTTGGGTACATAAATTAATTCATTGTATTGCGTCCCCGTGCCTATAACTGCCAGGGACAGCCGCCGCAGCTTGAATCACTCTACTAACCTGCAATGACTTACTAAGTCACAAGTAAAATCTTGTAATTACACAATGCTAACATGCTCATGACTAATGACGATTTCATATTACAAGTGTAGCTTACACTGCAGGGATTCCCTTGTTCCAATTCCATTCTCAGCAACTAAACGCTAACTACCAGCCACGCCCCTGAGGAACCCCATCCTTACGTCGTACACCCCCTGAGGAACCCCATCCTTACGTCGTACTGTATCCTTCAACCTGGAAGACTGAGGACATCTACTGGCAGAAAATAAGAACTGCAGGGCTGTAGAAGACATGTCTCAGCAAAAGCTCAATTTTTGTTTGCAATTTTAAGGGGGGGAACATTTACGAAAAAAATTAGAACATTAGCCTGGAGTTGTTCTAATTGCTGGTGTAGAATGAAAGAACTACTAATCATCGGCCTTGTAGATATAAAATAAGCACAGTATGGCACATGGTGTGTTGGAATAGTCTCTGGTTGTTCCCTTTTCACAGCTAGGATGCAAGTGTGTTCTGTCTGTGTCAGACCTGCCACGCTACGAGCTATAGGAGTGGAAAAATTAAAATGGCTGCACATGACTGCGGCAGTTAAAAGGCACGGGGGACGCCATAATAGTCTATAGTGGTAGCCCACTAATAGTCCTTAGTGAAGTGCTTCTTTACAACTCAAACATTTTTAATGATTAGTAATTTCAGGTTCCACAGGATGTACTAAACACAAATCACTTACAATTGTCGGTCACTTAATCTTTAAATACAATTTGATATCATGAAAACAATTCGCATTCACAGATATGATACCATCAGTGCAACTCAAAAGGGTTTCCCACAGATGCCTGTAGCCCATGCGCTCATTGGTGACCCACCATAGAGCTTTCGAATGGTATAAAATAGAAATGAATTGCGGTGTGTGTCCCCAGGAGGGAGATTCCCCTTCACTTCCTGTGCTGGTGATGATCAAGAAAGAAGTTTCCTCTACAGTTTCCTCTACAGGGAAATGTCTTTAGGTTGTAAAGTCACCAAAGATGGAAAATCCTTCTAAGAGGTCACCAAGCCTTTACGTCGAGGGTCACCCCGTCCTTCAAAAGCCAGAAGCTCCTCTGGCAAGGCACCTGACTGTATGGTGACGTATCTGTGAAGGCGGAAAGTTAGGTTTCTCTATATTATAACTACCATTATGGGTTCTTGGCACAATAATTTATGACCATTTAAAATATTGCCTTTAAACTCATGTTATAGAAGCCGGACACACAGGCCTGGATTCAAGAGGGCGGGCTGATTGCAGCCCCGCCCCAGATGCAGGTCATGTGACCGACGCAACGTGGTAAATCACTCAAAATTGTTACATTTTCACACAAGATAATTCCAGCCAATAGGTGCAGTTTAAGAGAGGCGTGGCAAAGTCTAATCAGCAAAGAAAACAAAAAATCAACAAGAAGCCAAAATAGGTTGATAAGACGACTCGCTGGTGGAGCAAGTCCAGTTCTCGCCAGCAGGTGTCGACGCTGGCCAACGATCCGGTGGAATGCTTTGTTCTGTGTGATTGGCTGCGGATTGAAAAATAGGCAACTTGAGTCCAGATGAGCAAACTCTACACAGGCAATCGTGAGCTATATATGTACTTTTTATGAATCATGTATGTTTATAATGGGTGATCGATTCGTTTTGCATAAGAAGCAATACATCGTTTTTTTATTGATCTATTAAATAGGTACACAAGAACCAAAAAATATCAAAGATTTCATTTAAATTGGCTCACTCTGTAGACTCCTGGCTTACACTGTATATCTTCTGCAATTTAAAGCTGCCCATTCATGTTACAATCTGGTCACAAAACCTCTATAAGTAGGGTGAGAGCAACTCCGAGGAAAAACAAATACCCTTGCAGTGCACATGGATGCTGAGGGTACCAGGAAATTGGACTTTTGCTCATTTTACTCTTAGCTGATCAACTAATTTCCCTGATGCCTCGGCTTGTGGGCGGGCTCTTGGTGTCACTGCCTACAAGGCAGGGCTGTCGGCCCTGCATTGTACTTGATGACGTCAGAGGGCCTGCAACCACCTGAGCACCTTGGAGAAGAAGCCGTGGAGTTGGCAGAAGAATTTTGCTACCAGGCAGGAAAAACTGGCCACCGCTGACCAAGCAGAGGGAGATTGGATCCGTCTTCCCTGGGCCCAGAATTTATGAGCAGTCGATCTTGTTGGACTTGTCTTTTTTTTTTCCTGCCCAGTCAACAGTGTAAAAACCAAAATGACATACAAAAAATACTAGTGTTGTGCCCGCCATATAGCAGAATGATGGTTGGAATGTGGTTAAAGCAGAGTTCCACCCAAAAATGGAACGTCCGCTTTTCGGATTTCCCCTCCGGTGTCACATTTGACACCTTTCAGGGGGGAAGGGGGGGGAACAGATACCTGTATAATCCAGGTATTTGCTCCCACTTCCGGGCATAGATCACCAAAGGCTCCGCGGTGATCTATGCCATGTCCGGCCCCCTCCTCCGTCCCCCCTGCTGTCTTCTGGGAGACACACAGGTCCCAGAAGACAGCAGGGACCAGGGAGGAATCGCTGCGCGACCCGCGCATGCGCAGTAGGGAACCAGGCTGTGTAGCCACAAGGCTTCACTTCCTGATTCCCTTACCGAAGATGTCGGCGCCTCCACCCGAGGGACGAGGGACAGATCGGCTTCGGGTGAAGACATCGCGGGCTCCCTGGACAGGTAAGTGTCCATATTTTAAAAGTCAGCAGCTGAAGTATTTGTAGCTGCCGACTTTAAAAAAAAAAAAAAATTTCGGCAGAACTCCCCTATAAGTTATCCTGACTGGACGTCATATAATGCGCGTCCGCGGCAATCATTGGTGTGGTCTGTCAGTATGACACACCACATCACCAATCTCGGTAAAGAGCCTCTGTCTGACGTAGGCTCTTTACCGTGTGATCAGCTGTGTCCAATCAACAACATTGCTCAGCCGCTGAAACAGAAAGTTAAAAAGAAACATTGTTTCTTTTTGTATCTTACTGTTTATTCATCTAGAGATCAAAGGAATGAACTTGCATCTGCAGATGAAGTCAGTTTAAAGCAACCCGTCAAGTAAAAAAAAAGATATAGAGATATAGATATATAGATAGAGATATAGAGATATATAGATAGAGATATAGAGATATATAGAGATATAAAGAGATATATAGAGATATATATATATATTTATTAAATGTTCCTCTGATTAACCCTTAACTTACTATAAGTAGAATTAACTCCTTATTCTCCCTCTCCATTAAATGATATTTTTCCTGCTGATTTTTTTTTCACTTCTATTTTATAATCTATTAATAATTAATGTTTTTTTTTGCTTTGTTAATATTTTTACACCTTTAACATATACTTACACATTTCACATTGAAAAAAGTGAAATTAAAGAAAAAAAAAATAGTCGCGGTAGGCATCAGTAATTGGTATCGAGTACTAAAAAAAAAAATATATATATCGGTACTCGTAAAAAAAAAAAAAATGGTATTGGTACATTCCTACAAAATACCATTGTTTGGGCCCAGCGCTAGGAACTACTTCATTGTTTATGTAAAAGGACATTATTAAATAGTTTTTTTTTTTTAATGTTAGCTATAGACACTGCTATCATGGTCTCCACCCTATGGAAAAAATAAATAAATAAATTCCAGATTGCAGTACCCACTATCTATCACCAGATGGCACCCTTCCTTTGTTATTGCAGCAGCACTTTCTCCACCTGCCTATATGGCCAAAAGTATGTGGACCCCCTCAAATTATTGGCGTCAGCTGTCTCCAGTGAAGGGTACTGTTAATTCTATGGCATGCAAAGGGATTTTAGGCAATTTAGTGTAGGCGCTTAATGCTCCACCATGACAGTGTGCCCCTGTGTACAAAGCCACATCTTTTAAGACATGGATTGATGGGTTTGCTGTGGAGGAACATCTTCGGGATGAATTGCTTAAACTGATTGTAAGCCAGGTCTTCTCATCCAACATTAGTAGCTGACCAGTAGTAACGTTGTGCTGCATCCGAGACCCTGCCCTCCCAACCCAACCAGAGTGCAATATCCTCAGCCTCAGTCAGCTCATCTAACTACGACCCACTGACGTGTTTCGCCCCACCCACCGGGGGCCTACTCAGAGGTACCGGACCTCACAAATGTTCTTTTAGCTAAATGGGTACAAATTCCCACAGACACCGTGGAAAGCCTTGTGGAAAGCCTTGTGGAAAGCCTTGTGGAAAGCCTGGTGGAAAGCCTGGTGGAAAGCCTGGTGGAAAGCCTGGTGGAAAGCCTGGTGGAAAGCCTGGTGGAAAGTCTTCCTAGAAGATTTGAGGTCATAAAAGCAGCATCTGGAAGCCAACTCTAGCCATAGTTTTGGAATAGTATTATTATTATACAGGATTTATATAGTGCCAACAGTTTGCGCAGCCAACAAACTAGATGAGATGGTCAGGTGTCCACACGTTTGGTCATATTGTCTACCTGAAGTAAATTTTTGCTTAAGAAAAAAAAAAAAAAAAAAAAAGTTCATGTAGATATACGTACCTTTTCCAGCATCTCACATCAAAGGATCTGGAAAGAGAACACAGAGAGAACATAAGTACATGGCATCCAGCCAGCCTATACAATCACTTGTCTAAACAAGCAGTCTTCCTAGGTCATTGTGTGGTTATGTCTCCAGCCATACATTATTAGCTCCTAGCTGGGTGTAGCCTTTAATCAAAATCACATCTCCGTATATTCCTGAGCTCTCACACTCGTTCTCCAAAATGCAGCTAGAGTGGTGAGAATTCATGGTGACCAGGGATCATTTCAGGGGCTAAAGTGCTCAGATATTATCACCGGTGTCTTCAAAAACCAGCAGCTGGTTCACCCCACCAGTGTCCTCATAACAGAAAGCAAAGCCCAATCCTGGGTAATTAAAAGTAAACAGTGAAAATAAAGATCTGATCAGGATATATAGTGAAAAGATAAGGCAGCTAAAGTCGCGTGCCAATCTCAGCATCGTCTTATAAAGGGGCGAGCTTGACCCCCCATCCCCTCTCACCATCTCCCTACTGCTCAGGGAGGTCACCATTACACTAAAAGACCAATAGGGACAGTTATGCAGATACTATTGTGGAGCCCTAACCCCCAGTGGCGCCCCTGCTCCACCTCCTGGTTGTGGGTGGGGGGGGGTGACCATTACATTAAAAAAAACAATAGAGACAGATATGCAGATACTCTTATGGACCCCTAACCCCCAGTGATGCCCCTGCTCCACCTCCTGCTCTTTATAATATTAGACAGTATCTCCATATGGATGCCGCCCACCCTGGGCTTTCACCTGTTTGGCTACTTAAAGGGGAGGTTCACCTTTTCACAAAAAAGGAAAAAAGTGTACTAGTTCCAAATATCCTGACCACCCCTCCAGACCTCACTGCACATAGTGGCTGTGATGTGCCATGTGCTGTCAGTTTAGAGGTCCACACACCGCATTACACAGCCCTGGAGAGAGTATCCATCATAGTGCTCACAATGGCAAGCTCTCATTGGTCATAGCGGCCAAGTGCTCCTTTACTCTGGATCACCTTAACAGAAGTTTCAGATGCCCTTCTCATTGGTCAGTATGGTCCTGCACTGTCATTGTGAGCGTTATGCTGGATACTCACTCCATGGCTGCCTATTGTTGTGTATGGACTGCTACACCGGCAGAATGGCATCTATGTGCATCAAGGTCCAGGGGAGTAGCCAGGATACTTGAAGTTAGCTCACTTTTTTTTTTTAAAGGTGAACTCTCCCTTTAAGTATCTTTCCTCCCACCTGCTAGCTAACAGATCAGCCACTCCCACCTCAGGCCTGATTTTACCTTACAACTGGTGTGTAGCAAAATGGGAAAGCTAGATTTAGGGTGAAGGAATGCGTAAATACACTAAATGCTGTTTTCATATGATTGGCTGGATGTGACCATTAATGACAAGGTTCCCCACCCAGCGAAGAGAGCATACCGAGGCGGTAGGTCTTGATACTTCCCCCGTTGTGTCTGACATTACAGCTGTAGTCCACCCCCTTCTCTGGTACGAACTCCACGTGCTTGGTGAGGTAATAGGCCCAGTCCTCCTTGAAGGTCATGTCAGTCTGATTACAGTTGGGTATTTCAAAATCCCCTCGCTTCAGCTGGAGTTCAATGCGAGGAGGATGGAAGTCAGTGCAGTGACACATGAGCTGATTCTTCTTCCCATATTCCACTGGTTCGCGGGTATACACATAGACTTGTGGGGGCTCTGGAGGAGAGAGAAGATAGTAAAGGAGTGTATATTCTCTTTATTTACTATGTTCAGGACTTATACAATGCAATTCACTTACTAGAGACTGGGAATGTAACCTATCCATTACTAGAGACCAGTGACATCACTGAGAATGCAGCCTATCCATTACTAGAGACCAGTGACATCACTGAGAATGTAGCCTAGCCATTACTAGAGACCAGTGACATCACTGAGAATGCAGCCTATCCATTACTAGAGACCAGTGACATCACTGAGAATGCAGCCTATCCATTACTAGAGACCAGTGACATCACTGAGAATGTAGCCTATCCATTACTAGAGATCAGTGACATCACTGAGAATGCAGCCTATCCATTACTAGAGACCAGTGACATCAGAGAGAATGTAGCCTATCCATTACTAGAGACCAGTGACATCACTGAGAATGGAGCCTATCCATTACTAGAGACCAGTGACATCACTGAGAATGTAGCCTATCCATTACTAGAGACCAGTGACATCACTGAGAATGCAGTCTATCCATTCACTAGAGACCGGTGACATCAGAGAGAATGTAGCCTATCCATTACTAGAGACCAGTGACATCACTGAGAATGCAGTCTATCCATTCACTAGAGACCAGTGACATCAGAGAGAATGTAGCCTATCCATTACTAGAGACCAGTGACATCACTGAGAATGTAGCCTATCCATTACTAGAGACCAGTGACATCACTGAGAATGCAGCCTATCCATTACTAGAGACCAGTGACATCACTGAGAATGCAGTCTATCCATTCACTAGAGACCGGTGACATCAGAGAGAATGTAGCCTATCCATTACTAGAGACCAGTGACATCACTGAGAATGCAGCCTATCCATTACTAGAGATCAGTGACATCACAGAGAATGCAGTCTATCCATTCACTAGAGACCAGTGACATCACTGAGAATGTAACCTATCCATTACTAGAGACCGGTGACATCACAGAGAATGCAGCCTATCCATTCACAAGAGACCAGTGACATCACAGAGAATGCAGCCTATCCATTACTAGAGACCGGTGACATCACAGAGAATGCAGCCTATCCATTCACTAGAGACCAGTGACATCACTGAGAATGTAGCCTATCCATTACTAGAGACCTGTGACATCACTGAGAATGCAGCCTATCCATTCACTAGAGACCAGTGACATCACTGAGAATGTAGCCTATCCATTCACTAGAGACCAGTGACATCACAGAGAATGTAGTCTATCCATTCACTAGAGACCAGTGACATCACTCTTTCTTTAAATAAAAGGACTTCTGCGCTATTAAATAAATGTGAGGTGGAGTTGCTGCTAAATCTCTTGGTGATCACAAATCACCCAATAAACATACAGTGAATATATATATATAAATATATATAATCCTGTGCAAAGCCTCAATGAACAGTGTGAAATGGTGACCACTAAAATTAACAAACAATGATGTATAATAAGACCCTTATTACGTATAGACTTCTTCACCCCCCCCCCCCCCCTTTTGCTCTTCTGTTCTCATTTCTGATTTTCCCTCATCTCTCTCTTTTCTTTCACTCATGAAATGTATTTTTTAAATTTGTTTCCCCAGGGGGCCAGGTACATTCTGAGCCCCCTGAACACAAGTCTCCCCCATTCTGAAGCCTCAGGCAGCGCTGACCATTCAATCATAATAGTGTCAGATCTCTCAGCATTGCGGGGCTGTGCAATCTATGTGCTGGCTGCTTTTAACCATACCCAATCCCAGCCAATGGATCCCACAGCCCTACCTGTCTAAATTGGGCCCAAAGTGTGAATATTTTGCGTGGCCACCATTATTTTCCAGCACTGCCTTAACCCTCTTGGGCATGGAGATCACCAGAGCTTCACAGGTTACCACTGGAGTCCTCTTCTACTCCTCCATGATGACATCACAGAGCTGGTGGATGTTAGAGACCTTGCGCTCCTCCACCTTCCGTTTGAGGATGTCCCACAGATGCTCAATAGGGTTTAGGTCTGGAGACATGCTTGGCCAGTCCATCACCCTTACCCTCAGGTTCTTTAGCAAGGCAATGGTCATCTTGGAGGTGTTTGGGGTCGTTATCATGTTGGAATATTGCCCTGCGGCCCAGTCTCTGAAGGGAGGGGATCATGCTCTGCTTCAGTAGGTCACAGTACATGTTGGCATTCATGGTTCCCTCAATGAACTGTAGCTCCCCAGTGTCAGCAGCACTCATGCAGCCCCAGACCATGACACTCCCACCACCATGCTTGACTGTAGGCAAGACATACTTGTCTTTGTACTCCTCACCTGGTTGCCGCCACACACGCCTGATACCATCTGAACCAAATAAGTTTGTCTTGGTCTCATCAGACTACAGGAGATGGTTCCAGTAATCCATGTCCTTAGTCTGCTTGTATTCAGCAAACTGTTTGCAGGCTTTCTTGTGCATCATCTTTAGAAGAAGCTTCCTTCTGAGACGACAGCCATGCAGACGATTTGATGCAGTGTGCGGCGTATGGTCTGAGCACTGACAGGCTGACCCCCCACCCCTTCAACCTCTGCAGCAATGCTGGCAGCACTCATACGTCTATTTCCCAAAGACAACCTCTGGATATGACACTGAGCACGTGCACTCAACTGGTTGACCATGGCGAGGCCTGTTCTGAGTGGAACCTGTCCTGTTAAATCTCTGTATGGTCTTGGCCACCGTGCTGCAGCTCAGTTTTAGGGTCTTGGCAACTCAGAGAGTTCTTTGCCATGAGGTGCCATGTTGAACTTCCAGTGGCCAGTATGAGAGAGTGAAAAAGATAGCACCAAATTTAACACACCTGCTCTCCATTCACACCTGAGACCTTGTAACACTAATGAGTCACGTGACACCAGGGAGGGAAAATGGCTAATTAGACCCAATTTGGACATTTTCACTTAGGGGTGTACTCACTTTTGTTGCCAGCGGTTTAGACATTAATGGCTGTGTGTTGAGTTATTTTGAGGGGACAACAAATTTACACTGTTATACAAGCTGTACACTCACTACTTTACATTGTAGCAAAGTGTCATTTCTTCAGCGTTGTCACATGAAAAGATAGAATAAAATATTTACAAAAATGTGAGGGGTGTACTGACTTTTGTGTGAGATGCTGTATATATACAGTATATGTGATCTGGCTCTTATTCATAGTGGCCCACATGTGTGCCACCTCTGGTTCACTCCCACTGTTATCACACACAGCGGGAGCCCAGTGGCAGGTACCACAGACTCAATGTCCTCAGGCACCCGCTGATCCTCCAGCAGAGAGGCAGAACGGTGGTCTGCCTATGTAAACAAGGCAGATCGCCGTTCTGTCAGTAGGGAAGGCATGGATCCTGTGTCTCTGCAAAGCAGGGACTACGATCCTTGTATTCCCCTAGTTTGATCTCCCCTAATGTTAACCCCTTCCCAACCAGTGTCATTAGTACAGTGACAGTGCAATTTTTTAGCACTGATCACTGTATTGGTGTCACTGGTTCCCAAAAAGTGTTAAGAGTGTCAGAATGTCAGAATGTCTGCCACAATATCGCAGTCCCGCTAAAAGTTGCTGATCGGATCATTACTAGTAAAAAAAATAAAATAAAAAAAATAATCCCATAGTTTGTAAGAGCTATAACTTTTGTGCAAACCAATCAATATTCGCTTATTGGGATTTTTATTACCAAAACATGTGGCAGAATACACATTGGCCTAAATTTTTGAAGAAATTCGATTTTTTACTTTTTTTATTGGATATGTTTTATAGCAGAAAGTGAAAAAATATTGTTTTTTTTTTTTTTCCAAAATTGTCAGTCATTTTTGTTTATAGCGCAATCAAAAACCGCAGAGGTGATCAAATACCACCAAAAGAAAGCTCTATTTGTGGAAAAAAAAACCCAACAAATTTTATTTGGGTAGAGCGTAGAACGACCGCGCAATTGTCAGTTAAAGTAACACAGTGTCGTATCGCAAAAAAGTGCCTGCTCATGACAATGAATCCACGTCACACTTTTTTGTTATATTAGGTGACATGTTTTGTATTTGTTGTTTCCTTTTATAAAATAAAATTAAAACCAAAAACAACAACATTTTGATACTTTGTTATTTTTACTGCCTAAAAGGGAAAGAATTGTTTTGCACTAGATTCACTGCCATTGTGAAGAACTGTTCAACCTCGATCTGCAGAATTCGCTTTCACTGCCCCTGAATTACCGATTACATTGCCAGCAGTGCCACCAGACTCCAAAAAATGGATATTATATTGTGTTTGTGTGCACTAAAAATTGGACGCATTTTTTACTGAAAATGTATATTTGAGAAACAGAATCCCAATGAACACGTGACATAAAGGCGAAGCTTAGACATGCCGTTGGAGGGCAGCAAAAATACAGGGTTGAGCTGCATCTTTGCGCACCCACCAACCGCCCCCCTTAAGTTGCAAGAGACAGCGGATGGGGTGTCTACATGCTTTGTGCACGTGGCAAAGTTTACCCGAGAGCCCGCTGAACGCTACACACTCAAGTAAATAGGGAAACGCCGCTAATATGCGATTATCAGAAACGAAAGGTTAAAACGGTGGTGAGGAGGTGTCGTATTGCTTCTTCGCCAACTGTCAGTAGTCTCTCAGGTGCAAATGCGGATTGAGCTTCAAAGAGAATAGAGATTGAGATGCATGTCTACATCTACCCAAAAATTGCACCTGCTGCCATTTTATTCTCCAGGGTCTCTGCTTTCAGAAAATATAGAATGAGATATATATATATATATATATATATATATATATATATATATATATATATATATAGAGAGAGAGAGAGAGAGAGAGAGAGAGAGAGAGAGAGAGAGAGAGAATGAGAGAGAGAGAGAGAGAAGAGAGAGAGAGAGAGAGAGAGAGAGAGAGAGAGAGAG